>JAGDQP010017746.1:0-35420 GCA_022664845.1 Lepisma saccharinum | reverse complement strand
ATTTCGGTGTTGACCCAGCATCGTGAGGACAATTGGGGAGCTGCTGTGAATAAAATACAGTGGCGATCACAGTGAGAGCTTCGGCTGTTCTCTCCCAACCCGTCTGGTCAGCGTGGAAGCAGTAGACCAACTCCTCCCTTCGGGGAGAGGCCTCATCTACTAGTAGATTGAATATGACTGTGATTTATTATATATATATATATTATAATTTTCATATTTTAATTTAAATGGGTTAACTTTTGCTAGTCAGCTCTCATGGTCTAGGCGGTAGTTTCGTGGGCAATGGATAGGAATGAGAGTTCGAACCCCGCGGCCGACCATCCTGACTGAGGATTGCCATAGTATGTGTTTCACCATGTAAATACCGGGATGGCACTTTAAATAAAGCCATGGCCGATACATTCCCCACCCTCGACCTATCACATCGCTGCCTGAACCAAAGTTGCCAAAAGGCCATAAGTGAACTCAAATTCAAAACGTCGACACAATTGAGAAAAAACAAAACAATTACGGACAATTAATTAAACCCACCGCTGTTAAAATTTATAACAGTTACATAATATCAAAAATAGGTTTAACCGAAACTATAACCGAGAAACCTAGAGTATTTGAAATTGAGATGTTTTCAATGTACTTCTTTTGTAACCGAGCTTTTGATAAGTTACCAGATACTTCATAATTGCAGAATTTTTAATCTGAATAGTGACGTATATAAAATCACTAACAAGTCATATATAAGAGCAGGAAACCTTTAAAATATTATTTCTGTTCGAATTTTTAAAGCTTTGAGTATATTCGTTTAATTATTTTATTGAAGCATTTAACTTCAAATTGTTGCGAGAGCTATACATTCAATGCTGCGCATCCGACAGTTTCGCTGCTTGCTAATCAGATGACGTCACGCGCTCTCAGCCAATTCCAGCAAAGCAGCGAACTGGACCTACCTTTCTCCTCATCCACCTACCTTGGTCACAACCACGATCACGTCCAACCGCTGTCACGAGTAAGTTCTAAACATAACACACCGCGGCGCTGCTATCACAGGTCAACTGTAGACAAATGACAACACATTTCCGAATGCAGCTTGTAACATATCGCTGTGCGCTGTTCTAGCGATGTTAAACCGATGTACAAGTTTGGGACAAACAAAATGGTCGCAATGCGATGTCTTGGGGACGTGCTTTTTAGGTCTCATTGGGATATGGACCAATGTGACCAAACAGAACGTCTCAGCAACGTATCTGAGAAAATCCTGCTGTTAGGGTAAAGACCATGAATAAAATAAAGAAAACTACGTAGATAATTATTTCTGGCTTTGTCTTCGACCCCCCGAACATATAGTTCTGATTCTACGTTTTTTGTATGTCCTACATTCTCAGTTGCACAATGCGCATATCCACAAAAAGTTCTAACCAGCTTAAACACTACTGGAAATGCAAGCTCATAATTAAGAAATTAAGCGTTCATCACAATGTGCTATAGAAGTTGTTCCATCATTCTGTAATAATTTTGAAGAACGTAAATAACTATCTCTATGACTTATGGAACTCGTAATTTGTCGACGCAGCAACAATCGTTCGCCATTGGATTTTGGGCAACATGAAGTCTGTTTTACTCTAAACATCTCCGAAAATCTCTTTTATTATTGACCTTCTAATGATGTCTCTGTCTTACCAACGGCCTCTTTCCCTCAGGCTTACCAACCATGATGCAATATAAACTTCGTTTTTTTCTTCCAAGCTACATCTCTGCGATCTTAACCGTCGTGATTTCATTACTCATATAATGCCAGGTGAATCATACAGTCTGTGGATGCAGTCTCCACTATTCTCGTCTCATTTCGCCCATATATCTTTCTTAAAATCTTTTAAATGTAAAGGTGGAAAGATGTGTAGAATTTAATACCTATCCCGGAGTCTGAAAATTCGTTTTATTAAAGGATGTTTTAAATTGTGTTGGTTTCCAGATTGTTCTTTACTTTATGTGTTTTTTTACTATCCAATATCACTGGATTACACAAATATTACAGTTAAAATAAGTAATATATATACCACGAGAGAAATTTTAAGAAAAATCTATTCAGAAGTTTCTTTTTATTTAATTCATTATGCTGATATTCTTACTTCTGGTTGAGATTCAGTTCCTATTAACGGGCTTCAAAAGTCATGTTCAACGTGTAAATTTTAGCTTCTGAAGCTTTGTAGATTCACCGTTAGCGATAAATAAATACAGCTGAAACAGGTTACCGGGCCAACCGGATCAAGGTTTGGCTCGGGTCACTGGGTCTGGGCTTCGGACCCGGAGTGGCCCAGTGACCCAATTTAAACATGGTAACCCGGAGGACAACGCAGATATTTTCATTACTTCCTTGCGTTTGAACAGTCTTTCTTTTAGGAGTGACCAGGACCGGAGATGTTATCCCCAAAGCAAGGAAAATACGACGCCGAAATTCCCAGTTAATTGAATTTCCCAGGCCGTGTCAGTCGGGTCACTGGGTCGATCGAAACAGGCTAAGTCACAAAGCGTGGCCCGGTTAGTAGAATAAAGGGGTACTTTAGGTTATTCCTTTCTTCTTGTTCTTTTAATGAAATGATGTAGATTCGTAGGTAACGAAACTCCTGCAGCGCCTGTAATAAGAATCGTGACAAAGTACGCATACTAATAACACGCAGACACGCACACATGTGGGATAAATGGAGTTTGTGTTTTGCTGACTGTATAAAACAACGCCCTTGACGAAGAGAAAGATATACGAGCACAGGGAGATGTTAGCGTTTAACCTTGAGAAGTACTTAAAATGCAATGAAGTATGTTGGTAGGGAACCAGGGCTCGAAATGGATCGGAGCAAACCGGAACGCCGTTCCGGTTCGTGGATACTTGGAACCTTCCTGTTCCGTCTCGTTATATGATAATCATAGACTAAAAGACAATAGCGTATTAACGGAAGTAAAGCATTCCGTTTCGTGAAAATTTCCATTCCGAGCCCTGTTAGGAACTATAAGATAGGTTGCGTGCGGTGAAACGCAATGACTTTTAAAAAAGCTAATTTTAAGATCATGAGGTGGGAGAACCTTTTGCTAGGAGAAAAATTATGCAAATAGAATGTGCTGAACAACTGAAGGAAAGGCTGTTAAGGAGATTTAAATTACAGGGGAAAAAATCGTTTTGTAAGGAGCGATGCGCTAAGCATAATATTGAAGAAAAAAAAAGGATCGAGACATATAGGGATTGAAGGTGCAAGAGTGTCGTAAATGTATGAACGTAAAGTGTAATGTAGGCTTTGAAAGACGATGCTATGAGTGGGATTCAAACATAGGATTACATGATTGGATGCTATTGACGGACACGTTGTTGCCATGCGAAAGTTGTGTGCTGAATTGATGGGTTAAAAAAAAAACACACATACTGCTGAAATAACATGCTTCAAGTTCGATGAATATAAGTACGAGTAATGTATTATTTAGGTAACACTAGAACGAGAATCGAACGTAGGACCTGTTAATACGAAGGTCGTGAATGTTTGTTTTGATACCGCGTGGACGAGTTGTATGGATAAGCACGCGAAATGTTGGAAATGATAACGATGTGGTAGATGAGATGGTTGAATGTGTTTTATTATTTTATTGGATGATATGGTACTGTTATGGACTTTAGTGAAAGCACATAGAATATGCCTTTATTGGCGAAAGAATGATGTTATAGTAATTGTAGAAATATTACTGTAAGGAATCGCCTTTAATTGAATGAATGAATGGATATGTTGTTTGGGTGTCTACTTGCTAGTTTAGGATGGCTTGTAGCAAGAAAAGGAATACGATAAGAACATTATGGTATTTATAAGCACCGAGGCATTGTTTATGTATGAAAAAACCAAAGGGAATGCTGGGGTAATATCGTAAACATAGATCTGAACGCATTGGAACGGAACCCAATAGTTTTGTTTTTTTATGAGTATTACATGGCATAAGACAGCCAAATAGAAATGAAAAGGTGTTTGACAGTGGGAGGACACTGATGACGTTGAGTATGTATTTTTGTTAGAAAAGTGGATGAAATAAGAACAAGGTTAATAGAGCGACGAACTGTGTATTTGTAAAAGGAAGATATGGCATTGCGTATGAGATTACTAAGGAACATGGATAAATATGGGGATAGTATGTATAGGATAGACGAAAGTAATTCAGTTTGTTTCGTTGGTGGCTGACTGAAAGGTAGCTATATTTTTTTTTATGTGAATGTACTATTAGTGTAAAAATAAGAACGGCGTCTGGATGTATTGAACAAGGCTGGACACAGATTAGAATATACCACATGTGACGAAAGAGTATATTAATTTTTTTGTAGTTTATTTTTATTTTTTTGTTAATTTGTTTGTTTGTTTAAATAGATTATGGGGGATGAGAAATGGACATAATATGAGAAAGAAAAGTAAATAGATGGATAAGTGGTGTTACTAGTTACAGGCTTGAGATAAATATGATTTGTTATTGTTATGGGTTTGAATATAGAAAGTACACCAGGGATAACAGAGGAATGTCTGGACGAAGTTAAGTTGCCGCAATATTGTTTTACAAGAACGATGGTTATATGGGTAGTTAGGTAAAATGTGAAAATGGGACACATTTGTGGCATGCCGAGTCGCGAGGAAAAGTAAATAAAACGAGTGAAAATTATTAAATTGGTTTTGTAAATGTAAACCACAACTGTGATTGGCGAAAGCCCAAGTTTTTCAATACAAAAGACCAATAGAAAAAGCTCGCGAACTGAGGGTATGAATCTAAAATCGAAGGCCCTGGGTGCTACACACTCATTTTTGATAGTACAAGTATAAAAGAATGAAATTGGCTACAGAACGTGCATGCAAAAAACAAAGGCCCTAGCTACTACGCACCTTATCCTTTGTAGTACAAAATGGATTGTGCTCATGGGAACTGACTGTATATATGGAGAAATGGAGGCTGTTGGAAAAAAGGTGGTCTTATAAACGGAGCCCAGAAGCACCGTCAGTAACATTGTACAATGTTACTATGAGTCAATGAAAAAAGTAAACGGAGGGTTTAAATGCAACAGCTATGGCCCTAGGCTGGACGTACGCAAGTTTATTTAAAGATATGGAATGTACTCAAGGGTGGTTTGGTTTAACGTAAGCGAAAGTAATGACAAGTACATATTATTGATAGGTACTTGTTACGGTGCACTTGAGGATTGAAATAACATGAGACAACTGTGATTTGAGAACAGTAAAAACAGGAGCCGGTAAACGGAAAGTGTAAAAGGGCAACTGGTAGTTAATGCAAGTTTAATGTACGGTGTTTAATTACATTGTTGAGAAAGCGCTAAGGGTCTTGGAAAAAAAGAAAGAACGAAGCAACAAAAGCATAAATAAATCAAGAAAAAAAGTGAGTTATAAATCCCAAGTCTGTGTGTAACAATATAATTGTATATAAAAAATGTGCACGCTTATCATCATGGCGTAGAATAATTGCTCAAAATGGATATATGATCATACGATAGAAAAAAATATATGGTGCATGAAAAAAGCGGAAATGTTTGGTAAAAGAATGATTTTAAAAAACAACTAACGACGTCACTAGTCGTGAGTTATATGGAAGAGGTTGCGTGCACTGTTCAACCTTGTAACTGTAGTACACAGTGGGTGGATCAATTTTGTATTTGGCGTGCGATTGATGTTTGGCGGCCGCTGAGGTGGCAAATGTGTCGAGGCTTTTTTTTGGTCAAAGAGTAAGGAGACTGAACATGATTGTTTTGGCATTGTAGATGGACGATTGTACCCTTTAGAATCAAAAACATTACAAAACATATTTTGTGAGCGTACAAAGGAAGCCTTTGAGGATCGTAAAAATATAGACGAACTGTTTAACATATATATATACAGTCGCATGATGCCGGAAACAAGGGAAAATCAAAGTTTGTGTCAGGACTATATCACTTAATAAAAATGGACGTCTATAATTTACAAGGTGCCCTATTATCAAAAGATCAACATTGAGGACATCGTATGTAAAGCAGTGTATATGACTATTAGTACAAGTGTATATAGTGCATTAGTGGTAATATGTACTATAGCGTAACGCTACTTATGTACTATATGTACTACATGTACTACATGTTTACTTATGTACTACAGCGTAACGCTACTTACCAAGTGCTTTGTGGTGGTGTAAACCAAAAATGATATAACCATGTGCAAAATCATGAGAAGTAATCGTATGTACAGTATTTTGATGAAAGATCCCAGTACCAGAAAACAGGGTGAAATAACTTTGAATGAATAATGCTCTTACAAAATCAGGGGTTACGGGGAGTGGGTGGATAAAATTTGGAGCCTAGCCTCCTATCAAATTGAGTACCGGAGTGTCCTCGGTATTTCTGGGCACCTTGGGAAGGTAAAGGCGGTCGAGCGTGGGACTGACCACCCCACCTCACTTCGTACCGTAGGTCAAGAAAATGTGGAGCGCTACCTCCACATCTCCCATGCGCCGTTCACAGCGCGTGCGTATCGCACAGGGGATAGCTTTACCTTTTTTTACCTAAACTTGCAATTTGTTAAGATTGAAACATTCAAAATGGAGAGGGTTCAGATGATATTTACCACTCATTGCTGTATTTGCTACGAATCCAATGACAAGATTTTTCGGTACAATACCCAAAAATAAATTATCAATATCAAATGAAGTTACATTTTGTGGAATAGTAATGATTCGTGTTTCCACTCGAGTGAGTGGTAATTTTGCAGTATTTTTTCTCCATGTAAGAATTTAAATGAAGAGACAAGTCAGCAGAAATAGTAAGGAGACGGGCATATAATACAACTTCTTCTAAGACAATTTTAAAGTTGGAATTGTCAACAGCCATTAAGCAAAATGAATCTTTATTACGAAACAGTCTTATACGCAAACTTACTTTTTTTTGGAAATATACGATCTAAGTTAGCAATGTCTGTAAAGAGACGTCCAAACATTTCAAAAGGAGCACTACCACTAGCAATTTGCATTCTTTTACGAAAACCAGAATTATTTTCATAAAAAGTATTAAATTGTCTAGCAGTATCTTTATGCCACAACGCACATGTGAGATGATTTTTCGAAGCATCTTCAGAGTAATTAAGTATTGATTCCAAGAAAGCTCGAATAGCATATGACCCGGAAGAGGAAGAAATTAGTTTATCATTTAAATATACATTGACTTGACTGAACATAGAATGAAGGAAGTTATTTACTAGTGCTACAACATCAGCTTGAACTGCTGGTTGATCGCCTTCTGCTGGTTTATATACTTCTAAGTTATCACCATTAGCTTTCGTAATTTTACAACATATATTCTCCAGCATCCCCCGGAATCACAAATTCAATGTGCCCATCTGAAGTAAGTGTAGAAATAGGATGATAATCTTGCATACGAGATGACTCAATAGCAGTTTGAATCATGGGAACAGTTTGTAAATCAAAATCATTAGTACAACACACTTTACTTGATGTTGAAATTAAAGACATTTTATCACCTAACT
The DNA here is from genome assembly GCA_022664845.1 of Lepisma saccharinum. Lineage (NCBI taxonomy): Eukaryota > Metazoa > Arthropoda > Insecta > Zygentoma > Lepismatidae > Lepisma > Lepisma saccharinum. The sequence goes on along the minus strand of JAGDQP010017746.1, from coordinate 27,891 downwards.
AAAAATATCACGATAAGACTTTGTTTTCTTTCTCTGCTTTCTTTTCTTAATAATTGGTGGTCTAATACGTTTAGGAAGAAAAAGAGCTTTTCGTTTACGCGCCCGTCGTCTAGCACTACCACTAAGCAACTGATTAATTTTGTTTTCCGCTTTGTTCTTAAACGTCTGATAAACTCTACTTTCAAATAATTCTTTAAATGGACGATTTTCTAATACATCTCCTGCAACTTCCATTCCTGTTTGTCATGCTTGACGACCAACTGCTTTAGCTCCTTGTTTAATAAGTGGCGTAGCAAATCGAAAGAGACCACGAAATAATTCCCCTAATCCATGTCCACGCTGATAAACTGGTCCAGCAAAATAAGGGATACCTCTACCATGAAGTGGAACTTTTATTTTTCACGAGTGTTGTAGAGGTGAAGTGTTATGATCAATGTTCCAGATGCGAATGAGATATTTCGTCCTGCATGGTCCTTTAGTAGTATTTCAATTGTGTCAAATGAAAGTTTACTTAAAGGAAAATGATGCACATTCTGAAATGTTATTGTTTGTACTTTACCGTGAGTAGTATCGGACATGGATACAATACGTAGTAAGGGTACTTTTGTATCACCTACAAATTGAGGTTGTATAAGGTAACTTTATGCAAATACTTGGTGTGGCTACCCAATATCAATGTAAGGCTGTTTATGTGCTCGTTTTGATTTTAATAGATTAATACCAGGTTCGAAACATAATTGTAAAGCGAGTATGGGTGAAAGGTAAAGAGATTTAATGTTTACATTCGTTTTAAGTAATTGAAAAATCAAAGTAAATTAAGGTTAGGGTGATTTTATTCATAACGTCTAACAATGACGGTATAGAAGAATAATATACAGGTGATATTTTATATTTTACATTATCACCATCTACTATTTCATACCACATAATATTTTGAGCTTCAATTACATTACAGCAAGTTTGGGGATATCAATTTTTCTAAGTCATACCATCCATGATGAATTATTAAAATGAATACGATAATTTAAGATATTTAAAAAAATGTGATGGATGATTATTGCTATATGTCTTTGTACTAGCATTCGAACTAAGTGTAATGTAAAAACTATCATCCGTACTTTCCGAAATCATTTCTGCTGCTTAAAGTGAAGTGTAAAGTTTAAAGTACCAAATTAAAATGGCAAGTTCATCTTTTAAGTTAATGTTCATCTTTTAAATTCACATGCAGCGTATCAAAATATTTATTTTCTACTTTAACATAGTGTGGACGGTCAAATAGAAAATAATGCATTTTAACATATTGATATTCAAGTTACTAATTTTATGAAGGAGTTTACCTAGGATAGGTTGATCTTTTACAATTTCAAGACAAACATTAATTTTAGAAGGAATATTATAATCTAGGTTAGATTCAAACTGTGCATTAACGTTGATAAACATAGGTTTTCGTTTTTCTGATTTCGGTTGAAAATGTACCCCAGCTATTTGTGCATGTGGATTATTTGAGAATCCTAACAAATTTTGTAAACCACTAGTCATTCCCACAACATACTGTTTTTTAAAATCGTTTATATTTCATGAAACGTTGATTTTAATGTTTATCATAGTCAAATTAAAAAATATTATCTTTTTCAGTAGTATTAGCATACTATTCCATTTGAATATTTTCAATTATAACGGAAGTATCATCACTTTCTGCCTGATTTCTTTTATTAACAATACTAATTTGTAATACTCGATCAAGTTGTAAGTCTTCAAAAAGAGACTTTCCTTGATCTGATTTAGTATGCTTTGTGATAAGGGGGAGTGATGAAATAATATGTGAAAAAGAATCATAATATCCAGGATAAAAATTAACTTCATAATGCATTTCACTTTTATCATTAGTATGAACAACTAATTGTTCTCCCTTTCGAATATTATAAAAACTCCATGGTATGCAAACACTACTTTAACCCTACCACCATGTTTCCCTCTAAATGAAAAAGTTGACATAATTTTGTGGTATAAGATGAAGTCTTATTTTGAAAAATATTATTACCCACCTTTGATGGTAATGTGATGTAAAATTCATTTTGTTGTTCAGATATCATCATGATGACTGAACAGATTTCTGTTTATCCCATGAATTCATACTAGACGGATATCCTAGTCATTTCACATATATCCAACCCTATCTACGTTTTAATACCTTTTCAATGAAAAATGTTTTATTTTTTCCCAGAACACCGCTTGCAATTCTCGTGTGTAAAAATTCCTTTGATGAGGTCTTCATTCCAATCTTTAATTTTGTATGTTAGTGGTGTACTTTGAATACAACGATCTGCAATAATTATTTACCGAGACCATTTTGGTAAATATCCATTTTCCAACTTATGTTTATATTTACTAATACGAACATAATCACCTTTTTGAAATTTACATTTACTTTGAACGCGATTTCGTTTTCCATATAATGTTTGCTATACTTGATTTCTATTTTCTTCATTAACCTTTAGAGGAGTAATTTTAATTGTGGAATGTACAGCGTGATTGTAACTATGTACAAGATCGTCAAGAATATTAATGTAATGATAAGTTTTTTCAGAAGTAAAGTACTTGTATTTTTTTAAATTTCGAATAAACCTTTCTACGATTGCAACTTTCATTTCAAAATGCACACTATAATGATTAATATGATTCTTTTCAAAAACAAGTGTTACATGTTGATTATAAAATTCCGTTCCTAAATAAGTTTGACAATCTTGTTGAGATTTACGAAACCTACTTAAAATACTTTGAATTGCTCTACCTATAACTGGACCCGGTTTTATTTTTACCAGTATACAATTTGCGAATCTACTAAATGCATAAACAAAATATAAAATATATTTATAGACGTAGTAATACGTTACTACGTTTTACATGTCTGCTAAATCAACTTACAATAATTCATTTTGACCGCTTACTTAATATTGTTTCAGTGAAAAATTTTTACGAACAGATGCATGTAAAGAATATGTATCTTGTGAAGCTAACAAGTTTTTAATTTTTATTTCTTTGTAAGCCTCTCTTTCCTTGCAATTTAGAAATAATTCCGAGAGATTTTATATCTGAATATGTATAATACAACTTTGATAGTAACATACTTAAAACCTGTAATGTTTATAGTATTTAAAAATATTTTTAAAATTATTATTCTTACGCTTAATACTTTTTTCTTTTCGGAAGAATTTTTTGTCCTCTGCTTCCTTTTCATTTGAGAAATGAACAATACTAGTAACAGCACCTACACCAAATTGAAAGCTAATTAATTCATTAGGAACATTAATATCTCGAAGAAATGACTTTAGCACATCCAGCCCTATAGAATGTTATTATCAATGTTTACTCCATCACTCTGATCCCAACTGATACGATTTGAACTCAGCAATAGATTTAATAATGTTGATGCTTTCTCACTAACGTTTTTGGCATCGATTCTAAAATTAATGAAAATAATGGTACCGAATTAGTACTAGTTCTTTCCTGATCAAAAACGGGTATTGCGATTGGCTTTGGAGCTGAGGGAGTATGATCCAAGTAACGATGTAATGCTTGTTGATATAATTTCCATTTTTGTTCTATTGAAAGATCAGTACGATTTAAAATATCAGACATTTCTTGATCTAAACATTCTTGATGAGAAATGCAAAATTTCATTGAAGAAACAAGTTTACTAGAACCATCTTCAGGTATGAGTATCATTTTTTAAAAAATTGTGAGTGAGACATGTTAACTTCTAAATAAACTTCCACAGCACTTAATAGGTCATATTAATAAAGGTAATAATGCTCCATCCATTTGCATTAATAGTTTACGTTTGCTTTTTATACTTGAATGCTTAAGAGAGGAAGCATGTTTCGTCTTTTTATGACAACGCAGTCTTTATTTCTGATGATGAGAGTTTTATGTTATTAAGCTCTTTAAAAGGTTTTTACCAAGTTGAGCAACAGTTCGTATTAAGTTACCAGATGCATGTTGAAGTAATATTTCACTCATTTCCCCCTTACACTTGCAAAGAGCACGGAGCTCAATGTAATGATGTTTTAAGTTTGACATCCTAATAACAACTAGATAGAAAAAGAGGTATTCGAATGCTTTTCATGTGTGTACACATACATAGTTTCGCCTGGAAAAATATTTGTTCTAATTCGCAGAGCATCATCGACTTTTTTGTGTTAATCAGAAAGTAAATATAAATAAGCTTTAGCAGTAGCTTTTTCAATAATCTCTACAACACACTTGCTATGATGAAGCATAATTTAAAGTGCCAAATACTCAATTTGTTATTTATCTGGTGGATTTAAAAAACGATTTAGTGACTATTTAAAGAAATGTCTCGAGAATGTTTACCTTCAAGAAATAAGTTTTGAACTATAAAAATAACTGATAAGTTTATATGATGAGCATATTTTGTGAATAAATTACTGACATCTCCATTTGTTTAATTCATTAAATCGTCTAAAATAATTAAAGAGTTGGACTGAATTTTAAAATTATTCATATTTGGTATTCCTTTAACAAAACGAATATTAGTAAGGGATGTTGGAAGATTTGGTACTACCGCGCCATAGCAACAAACAATTTCTTTGAAGTAGGTACTGAACATTTTATCCTTATATTGTAGCAATTTTCTAACGAAAAGTACTTTTCCCTGAAAGGGATGGTCCGCTGATCATCATAGTACAAGTGTGTTGAAAGGGTAACATCTTGATACGAAATGCAATAATTATTTGAAAATATTTCTTATTATATCATCCTGAGGGGAACACACACACACAGTTACATTAATAGGGAGTCAACTGTTACGTTTTCCGCCGTCTGGTGTTTATGGTACTCATCTTCGCGCGCGACGTCATCTTTTTTCACGATCGTTCATAGTTCTGCAACACGCCAATAGATTTGATCTTTGAAAACTTGGATCAAACAGATGCCAGAGATCTCTTTTCTCCAACTGAGCTTGTCCAGTACTGTAATGCCCGTTCTTTTTATGCTTCTGACAGTTCGCTGACTCCTTTCTTTTTTCTTTCCGATGATGGAACGGATAAGCTACTGCCTTGAGATGACGGTGATTATTCTTCATCCGACACTTCGGGCACATGTTGCGTTGACATGGTTTGCAATGTCATGTCGATATCCTCATCACCATATTCACGATCAGTTGAATCAACATCCAGGTCTGAAGCGTCCTCATATGTCAGAGATTCATACCGCTCAACGATCACTCGTTCATCCAATAACTCGGCACATATCTGGTCGAACATTTCCCGATCTGCAATGGATGGTGCGTCATCAGATGTGCCAAATTTCTGAACCAGAAGGCTAATGACCACTCTCGGATTCATCCTGAAACGACAAATAAAAGAAAACATTAGAATCCCCATATAAATGAACAACAGGTTTATCAGCACTCCAAAAGAATTGTAATATTTCATTCAATAAATATTTTTATAGACATAGAAAAGGAAAGGTGAAAGCAAGAAAGTAGGAAAGAACTTCGTTTTAGCGTACGGGTCCACTGAGAAAGGAAAGAGAGAAGAGAGGAGAGCGAGTGCCTATAACAATGGACTCAAAAGCATTTGATGACCAATTATCATATATTTTCAACTAATATCTTGATTTCATTTATAATTCGCATCATTGCTGTTTTGTGTTATTTTGATTTCTTTTTGTGCTTATTACAATAGTATTGGCGAAATAGTACGCAGCACTAGAATAAACTATGCTTTGTCAGTAAATGACGTTGACTTCATCGTTATAGTTCCTGCCTTCACCGATATTTTCGGGCGTTTCATATTCTGGCAAGACTGCGAATGTCTACAGCTGGCAACACTGACGATGCTTCACACTAGTCTCTTCTAGTGTAGAACATCATTACCTATAATATTGGTAAGTTAACTTCATTCTCTGCTTTCGTTTATGACAAACTGGCCAAAGAAAATGGGTACAGTTTTACTGAACCGAAGCACCTGTTCACAGTTAACCCGTTCTTCTGCCTCTCACATTCCTACTCCGAAAAAAATAATCTCACATTCTGACTTCCTACCCTTTCCCCTCTCTTTTGGAACGAGTCCGGCGAAAATAAAAGGAACTTGGTTCGTAAGGTTCCCTTGTAAGTCCGGCCCAGGATGATATTAAAGCAGCTAAAACAGAATTAGTAAAGGGATAAGGTCTACATTTTCAGTCTTTATATGTCACTACGAGTTTACTTTGCATAATAGGAACAACGGATTGAACTTGTAATTGTGGTGCTCTAATGATTTCTAAAAATGAGTGACCATCAGATACAACACTGGTCTGAGGTAAATCTGTTCTCTGTCCCCACTTCCCAAACAGAGTTTAAAAATAGTTTAGCGATATACCTATATAGCTTTGTAACTAATTTTATCATACTCGAGCGTTATTTCTTCATGTTCAGCATAATATCTAATGTAAGACTGTTTTTGCTCCTCAGTCTTACATTCAGAGAGGAAGCCACTAGCTTCTTGCATCATTTTCAGGAAATTATTTACATAGTCCTTAAAAACTCTCTTAGTCATTTTAAACTCCGAAATTTCATGTTTCAATGATTTTATAGCCCTTTTTAATAGCTATATGTAATTGGGAGTGCAAGATGTTCCAATGAAGCTCCGTTGTTCCTCATCATGATTACATTCCCCTTTCTCCATTGTTTCCATAGAAAGCCTACAATGTCCAAACACAAGAAGTTTATTTGGATTGTATGAAAGGATCGGAAGTTCTAAATTCTGTGGAGCCAAAATCTTACAGAATAGAACACCATGGATATCCTCTGGCTTCGGGATATCTTTTCCTCTGTGAATAATAGGCTTTCAAGTAGGAAGAGGCTTCCTCGACATTACTCATGGAAAGAGAGAAATGACATCTACGTAACGGATGTACTCATCATCTTTGCATTCATACAATGCACGAAAATATTCAGTTCACCCTCCCATAAAACTTTCCTTAGCAATAGGATACCCTTCAATTTCCCTACATTGCGTTTTAATGAAATCCTTAATGTGAGGGGAATTCCGTACTTGCCCATTCCACAGAAATTACCAGATTTCAATAACTTAAAACACATTTTTCTAAATATTGTTTTCGAATCTTTCTTGCCTCATACCTGTTTTGTAACGTCACTCGTTGTCCGTTATCCAAAGGATAATGACGAAGTTGTTGAATACAGGTATGACAATGCCAATAGCATCCATAATACTCATAGGCTGTACTATTTTTCTCGTCAAAACCATCCAGTTTGTATCTACCAAATGGTACTTCGCCCCCATTAACAATGGCTCGAATACTAACATTTGGGTCAAGAGACTCCAAATACTTAATCCACTGTAAAGACTTTTTCTAAAATTAATACCGTATTGGAACCCCATTGGAGGAATAATGGGGATGGTATTCTCTGGTAGGTATAAAGACCTGAAACATTGCATTGCACAGGCTGAAATAGTACAGGTCTCGAGAAAACATTGAATAACACCTGTTTTCGATTAGATTCGAAAACTTAATCACAGCTTGTGTGAGAAGGAATACATCGTTCTTGAAACACTCAAGCATTTCTTTCTGCATGTTGAATGTCAAATCTTTCAGTGTTGCATACCACTCTCGAAGTGCCTCCCGTTCTTCCTTGGATTTGAAATCCAGATCATAAAACTAAATTTTAGGCCATGGTCCTACGTGATTTTCGTTTTCTACCGTATTAAATAAAAAGAGGAAGTCACTCTTGTTAAGACCTTCTTGTAATCCCATGGTTTTCAATAATTTTGATAACTTTTCCCCTCAAAACAAAACGCTGTCCTTAAAAGAAATATTTAGGACCGATAATTGTATAATCTTTTGACCTTGTGCAATAATATTAGAGGAATAGTTTTGTTTTTCGATAAGATCCCTTGCTACGAGTAAAGTATCAAAATGGGAACTATTATGTGCAATTCCCACTACTATCTCGAACTTTGGACCTGGACTAAGGACGTGGGTGATAAATGGTTGCATATCATAAATCACAGTCTCTATCGCCTTATACATTACCACATACAAAACATTTATACTACACTTCCTTGTCCTTACATTCGTGACAGCAGTGAGAAGCACAAATTAAGTTTGCACGATGCTCACTTTCTCTCTTTTCATTCTTTTCTAGTTTTTACATTTCTACATCGAAAACAACGTACAAGAAGTTTTCAATAGGCTTCTTCTGTGACATCTTAACGAAACAGAAATGTGTCGGTTCGACATGCGTCAAACATATATTACAAAAACGTTCCCCACAAACATTACTTCTTCTACGACGAGAAAATTTTTTAATTCCACACTTTGGGCAAAGCTTCACGTAATGACATGACATACGGGTCTACCCTTCTATTCCATACTATGAGTGTGATACCATGAAAGAGTATGAAATGTCCTCAAACAATTCTTACATTGAATATCACTCTCTTTACACTTTTCGAAAATCACTACATATTACATCTTCCGTACGTTTGTGACTTTTTCATTGGTATAGTGAGAGAGAGAGAGAGAGAGAAGTAGAAATGTCCAAAAAATTGAGAAATTGGTTGTTTTTGTGCAATTTTTCACTTCACACTGTTTCTTCTCTTCGATGTCTTGTGCCGTTCTTTTGCTATTTTACCATCCAATTGAAGTACGTTTCTCCGTTCAGCATATTGTTTAGCCGCAAGTGCACGAAAAAAATGTCCAGTTTCATCAGCGTTGAAAATGTTTTTCATACTGTAATTTCGAACTGTAGAAGGCAATTTGTTCAACCATTCTACATGGCAGTCGGCACATGACAATCCGCGGTTTATCCTTAAATCACTATGAAAGTGTCCGTTATAGCGAGATAAATGTTACCTATAAACGACAGAAAACACTGTCCGTGTCCGCAATACAGAGTGTCCGCTTTAGACAGGTTTGCCAATACGTTTCTTCTTATAGCGATGGTTGGGGATTACAGAAATATGTCCGTTACGGAAGGTGTCCGTTTTATAGAGGTGTCTGTTACTAGAGGTTCCATTGTATGTGTTTTTCGTTTGGCTGGGAGAATCCCGAGATATTCTCTGGTGTTTGAGGATTTCATGCTCGATTGTTGATTCCGAATATCACCCAAACCAGGGAAAATCTGGGTATTTCTATCTAAACAAATAGTAGGTGAAAACTGACAAGCAATCACTAGTTTTAGGATATCCCTCAATTTAGAACAAATCGAACACTGGCTGTATATGGTAACATGTTGAAAAATGCAGTGTTTGGTCACTGCAGTGACAGGGAATCGAACCCAGGTGCCTCAGCTGCATGCCAAGTGATAGGTGTTCTACCATTAAACTGTCGCTGCAACGACGACTTCTCTGCGTATTCCTTTGACTTCTTCTGCAAAAACCGTCATTGTCGATATATAATGAATAGGAACTCCCGTCCTTGTGAAAATTTTAATTAAGTAAACTTTCTGGAATTCAAAATAAGAGGATTACCCAATGTGCAAGAGAAAATAAAGCCATAAATAACCATTCATATTCAACAAATGGCCAGTAGCAAATATAAACTCTCTTAGTTACGAAATTTATTTTGTGATAGTTCTGAATTTAAAGAATTTTGTTAGTAGACTTGAGCACCATGAAAATATTAATTTTGTAACACCTGATAATAATAAAAAACGAGATACGTTATTGACATATGAACTTGTTCCAATAAATGAATGAACTTGTTTTGGTAGTATGGTCAGTGGGCGACAAATTACTCAAGAATGGGAACGCAATTCTCCCTTTTATATAATTTGTTCAATGCGCAATTTCTGTTATGTATTTTCACTAGTCGAATGTGTGAGAAAATAGTGAACACTGCCTCCTTTCGCCCCTTAATGGCCAGCCATGTAATTATTCCCCTTCCATGCAAATATATTCCTCTAGCAAGCAGTGGGTCAGGCCAAAAAATGAAACCGAAATTCACCCCCGGATGTGGAGTGACCATAGCGCCATCAGGCAGTTAAGTGGCTAACTACGTGAATACGAGAAAATCAAAATCTCTGATTTTGTCGATTCAATTATGATGGATATAATTTCTAATCGAATGTGTAATGACTGTCTTCGGAGAGTTCACCGACGGATTGCAGCGAGTGCACAACGAAGATCTGCGGAAGTGCGAACAGCCGTGTGATACACGTACATACACTTCACGACCATCCATTAACACATTATTTTACATTACACATATATACATTATTTGTTTCTTACATTTTTACATGTTTATTTTACACAATTTCCCTCTCCCTCACTCTTCCTTCCGAACTTTTGCCCCATATCCGTCCCAACTCTACCGTATTTGACGTTTTACCCTGCCTAGAACTTTTTAATACTTATTACTTGATCTTGACATTTTATTTATTATTTTGTTCGCTTATTCCGGGGAACATGCTAACTCCGGTTGCGAAAAGACTTTATTTAGTACTCTCAACGCTTATCCACTTTATTACTAATTAACATACGAGGTGCTATCCAACATTTTCGGGACTGGTGCTGCCACCTGTTGTAAACCTTACCTTTGGTCTAATGGTCACCATCACTCTCGAAGTAGTTCCCATCCTCACGTACACACCGGTCCCAGCGCTTCTGCCACTGGTCAAATACTTTCTGGAAGTCCTGTTCTTTGAGGGTGTTTATTACCGCCAGCGATGCTTCTTGAATCCTCTCTAGAGTGTCGAACCAACGGCCTTTCAACTTGAGTTTCAGTTTAGGGAATAGCGCGAAGTCGCAAGGTGCCAAATCTGGCGAGTACGGTGGGTGGGGTACAACCGCCATGTTGTTTTGTGCCAAAAAGGTCCTGGTGAGCAAGGACGTGTGACAGGGCGCGTTGTCGTGATGCAGCAGCCAGTTCCCTTGACGCCAAAGTTCGGGCCGTCGTCGCCGCACGTTTTCACGGAGCCGTCGCAAAACGTCACAGTAGTACGCAGAATTCACTGTTTGGTTTGGTGGGACGAATTCTTTGTGCACAATTCCCTTGGTATCAAAGAAAACGATGATCATGCTCTTCACTTTGCTCTTCACCTGTGTCGCTTTTTTGGGTCTTGGAGAGCCCGGGCTCTTCCACTGGCATGATTGTTGCTTTGTCTCTGGGTCAACCGTAAATCCAGCTCTCGTCGCCAGTGATAACCCGTGACAAGAAGGTTGGATCATCAGATGCGGTCTGACGAAGGTCCGTGCACACTTCAACACGCTGTGCCTTCTGATCGGCAGTCAAGATCCTTGGCACAAATTTTGCGGCGACACGATGCATTCCCAATTCAACAGTCAACATTCGTTGACATGTCCCATAACCAATACCCACTTCATCCGCAAGGTCTTGAATGGATCGACGTCGATCTGCACGAACCAATTCTTGAAGTTTGGCAACATTGTCTGGCGTTGTGCTGCTAACGGGCCTTCCTGTGTGAGCATCATCTTCGACGTCTGTACGGCCGGCCCTGAACCGAGCATGCCACTCAAACACACGCGTACGGCTCATGCTCTGTCCCCCAAACACTTGTTGAATCATTGCAAGGGTCTCCGTAGCACTTTTTTCGAGATTCGCACAGAATTTGATACACACACGCTGTCCTGTTCGCGGATCCATCGTAAATTCGCCACACACCAAACACAGAGTATTACGGAAATCACTGTGGACACGCAACACGTCCTCCTAGCTGAATGCCACTCTGCACACTGACTCATCAGGTATGCAGCTCTCGCCACCTAGCGGTGCAATGATCTACTACTCCTACTTTCCAGATGGCAGCACCAGTCCCGAAAATTTTGGATAGCACCTCGTAATTACACTTGTACTGACTGGAAAGAAAGGGGCATTTGCTGGTTCCATCCATCTTCTCGTGCCGAGGAATCTTGAAGAAGAAGAAGAGAAGAATGTCTTTGGAAACATCGAAAAATAGCAAAGTAGCGCAAAAATATAAAGATTGTACTCCATTCTAAAAAAAAAGGTCCGAAGCCTTTAGCTCCTTCCCTTAATGTAATAAAACGGTACACGTTTTCCTCTAATTTTGATAATTTTGTTATGGAAATTAGGACTATAATTATCCATATTTATAAGAAGTGAATACCACGTACAGAGTTCAAATTGTACCTTGCCACAGTGGCCAACTCGATCTACTTCTTAAGTGTTAATTTCTTGGCTCATAATAGTTTAATATTTCTTACATAAAGGACATGCAAATTTAAATCGACCTCTTGTTCAAAGATATAATGTTATTTGTTACTCCTATAAATGTGTCTCGTAAATTTACAGACACGCGCCTCGTAAATTTACATACAGATATGCCTCGTAAGATTAAAGCTATGTACGTAAATAGTAGATTTAGTTGATCATAGTTCTTCATATCAAACTTTACAACAAAAATATATCCAAAACATATTTCTACATCTGAAAGAAATGATAGGGCTAACGCATGGTCGTCTTTCACAGCTCATCTCATTATAAATATCAAAGCTTATTTATACCTTTTTAAAAATAAATTACGTACCTCCAATTGCTCCTCTCCTAGTTGTCTCCAACATCATTCTACCAACATTTAGAAAAAAAATATGAGCGATAATTTGAAACTACCGACTACAAAGTTATATAAATACACGCCATGATACCCGCGCAGTCAGCCGTCTGGGCAATGTTACCATTTTTTAATATTCCGGCCTTCTACTGTAGAAAGGTTCTGGGTCAGGCCGCATGGACGATGATGGGATGAAGAAAGTGGAAGGAAACGGGAGTACCCCGAGAAAACCCACACACACGATGTTTGTCCACCACAAAGCTCATATGGCTTGAGGTTAAGAGAAAGAGTTAAAAAAATAACCACTATGAGGAACAAATATCCAATTAACTTAAATTATGTGGGCATGCGTAAATAACTGGTTTATTGAAAGGCATTCTAGTATTTTTTTAAAACTGTAATAGTTAAGTGGGAATTGTAATTATATTTAATGCAAAATGAAAGGTAAATTGCGCATTTCAATTGGAGCAGGTTGAAAGTGACAAAAACCAAATTTTCCATGAACTGAAAAAGACGTCAGTAGTAAAGGACACATTTTTAGGAACTTTTATAAACCGGTTTGTAGCCATAACCAGACGTCACAGGGTCATTGCCCTTTGATGTCATCGTGCTGTAGAATCGGTTGTGCATATCAGGTGACGAGACCGTTGGTATCACGTTTTCTGTTGACGTATTGATATCAGATTATCTGTTATACTTTCAAGTGATGACTGATAAAGTTTACAATATATGATGTATACATAATACATAGTCTTGAGCTTCACAGTCATGGCCAAGCAGCAGCAGGAGCAGTATCAGCAGCTTATAGAACAAGTTGACTTGACATCAGAGCATGAAGATGTAGTGGAGACATTATCATTACTTGGTATCTAGGACGAGGAAGATAACGCAGGAGATCGAACATTATACAGTTACAAATCAAAGTCACCATCATTACTATCATTATCTTCTACTATAGTAAAGAAGGAGAATAAAGAAGACGACGATATTAAGGAAATTTATTCTTCTTTAGTTCTGAAGAAGCAGCAGGAGCAGTAAAGAGAGAAGTGTGTTTTAGATGGAGTGAACTATCCTGCAAAGAAACTTTTGTTCTATGGAAATACGGACATTAACCAGACATCCTTAGGAGCAGCAGCAGCAGGATCATCAACTTTGGTGAAATCTGCGAAACTAATAGTGAAATCTTCACCTGTAATACCTTCATCGGTGGCAGTATCAAATTTAGGATCATCTAATTTGATGAAATCTAGCAGAATAATAATGAGATCTTCACCTGTCGTACCACCAGCAACAGGAGAAACATCAGTTAGAATAATAGTTGGAGTAAGTGAGCAAGTGAAAACTCTTAAGTGTAGGTGTAAAAACCAGTGGGTCTATGAAAAACTGTATTAAAGAAAAGTTAAGAAGTGAAATCCTCAAACTCCTGGGATATGCTAATGCTGTTTTTATGATGAATACAATCAACCATGTCGTTCCTGTGTAGGATATTAAGAAGATGAGGTGGTAACAGGAGAAGAAATTGAAGGACATTTCAGAAAAGCAGTGTGGAGAATTATTTTACAGTCATCTACATTAAGTGAACTTTATCATATATGTAAAGAAGATCATCGTGAAGTGATTGATGATGATATGTTTATAAGAAATATGGTCTTTGGCGAGTGGTAAAAGTGTACATGTCAAGTATAATGGATATGTTACTGGAAAAAAATAAGAAAGGGCAGAAGGAGTGAGTGAGTGAAAGTGGAAATGTCAGAGTTTTTGTGTACATTTTGTGGTGGTGTTTATATAGTGGAGGGATGTGTTCTACAAGCTTTTCGAAAATATCTAAAGGAGAATCCTATTCTGTGTAATGACTGCAGATTAAAGATTCCTCATAATATATATATATAATATATGGAAAGTACTATCAAGACATTTGGTGAACGAAGTAAATGATCATAAACCTTTTATTGAGTGCTATAAAATTTTCAAACGACAGGGTCATGTAAGTATTTCTATGAATTCTTTTTTCAAATCTTGTAGAGAATTAGTACGCAATAGTGAATTCATTGCGCAACTCATACCTAAAGTTATTAATAAACATTTTTACTAGAAAATCCTTTATTCATGTTTCAGGACAGTACATTATTGATATGCAAGGTTTTTAAATCTCTTTACATGAATTTATTATGAGAGCATTTTGTATAGTATCGTATGATACTAGTCTTTTATTCCACTGTTTAGTAAAACTGACTTGTGAAATTACAGAATTAGGACTTGGGTATCAAAAACAAGTGGAATGGTTAACACAAAACTTTCATAATTTACAATGGGAAACTTCAAATGGATACAACATTACATATATTCAAAGAATAATATTTCATCTATGTACAAGTGAAGCTATATTCTTTTGTAAAAGTCTTCAAAATGTACAGTGGATTAAAAAACTATTTCACTTGGAAAGTGTTGATGTTGCGAGTGAAGAAGAGTTGATAACATTGAATTTGAACATTGGCATGTCAAAGTGTACTTATGAACAAAGTGCACTGATGTACTAAGTGCATGACCCTGTCGAAGTTAAGGACTGTGCACTAAGAAAGTGCTTACAGTTGCAGTGCTGCATGAAACTTGAAAAAATGTAGAAAGCGTATCAGCCATGCAAATGTAAGAAGCATGTGCAACTTGTTCTATAAATCACTTTAGTTGATGTTGTTAATAAACAATATATTTATACTCCATTTTCTTTCTTTTATATGAAATAACCTTGATAATAATAATCAGATGTATTTAATAATCATATAAATAAAAGATTTATTTTACTATATATTAAAATTTTATTTACATTTTTGTTTTCGTTTGATAATATTTTTACAAGTTATTTTACAATTACATTGTTTTTCTTAAGATTTGTAGTATGAAAAGTAGAAAACATATATTTTCCTCGTACGAGGGATGATCAAAAAGGAATGAGACTGATTTTTTCCCTGCAAACTATGTAATTATTCTGAAACAAATACGTGATGCAATCCATTTTGTGAGAGGTGTTTGCAAATCGCCCCTACTGCCTTCGTAACTTCCTGATTTGATGAAAAATGGCGACCGCGAAGCTGTTTCTTTAGTTCGGGGAATAACCAAAAGTCGCATGGAGCGAGGTATGAACTGCAGGGTGGATGACTCATACATTCTACGTGCCTCACATTGAAAAAATCTTGTACAGTTTGGGCAGTATGCGGCTTCCCTTTGTCGTGGTGAAGCTTCATATCAGCAACAATTTACCCAGGGCGTTTTTTCGATAATGTTTTAGCATTTATCCCAGGACGCTTTTCTCGATAATGTTTGCAATATGTCGGATAGTTAAACGTCTGTCTTCTCTCACAATGGCAGCCACGGTGTTTACCATAATGTCCGTTCTTGATGTTGATGGGCGTCCCGATCTTCTTTGTTCAACTCCTCTTCCCTTCTCTTCATGAATTTCTTATGCCACCTAAATGCTGCAGCACGTGACATACAGTCCACTCCATAAGCTTCTTGAAGAAGTTCGTAGGTGGAGGCAGCTGTTTTTTCAAACGAACACAATATTTGACAGCATAACGCTGTTCTAAATTGGATTCCATTTCACACTGCCTTTTATTCTGGTAGACGATTTTCAGCTACGTTCTGCTTGTAACGTTGCTCCTCACTTGTAAAAAAAGAAACAAGTGTGAATATTTTATAGCACATTCATTAAACACCAAGCTACATATTAACATGAAGTTCTTGTTCTCCGGAGCACATCATCCCTGTAAAAAATCAGTCTCATTACTTTTTGCTCAGCCCTCGTACACTGAAATAAGTAAATACAATACAGAATAGTCCACAAAGAATAGATTCTTCATGTTGAATTTGAGTTTTGTTTACACGATATAATTTGCAATTTCGTTTTAAAAATTTTACAATTAGTTTACTACGTCCATTTCCGAAGCTATCAAAATATTGACCCCTTCCATATTTATTAATATATATGGCAGTCCAGTGAGTTCCAGGAAAGGTTACGGACATAAATTCACTATAAATACCTCTGGGTATTCAATTTGTGTTGGTAAAGTGTCCACTGAATAAATTCCAGTAAGTGTAGTTGCAGTAGTTCAGTCCTGAATATAACTTTTAAAATCTCATCACTCCACCTCAGAACTAGTTTCACTAATTGGTGTTGGTTCATACACTGTTCCGTTTTTAATTAAGATAAAATAATGTAGATGATATGTTAAATACTTTGCATACACTGTAGCTTTTTTAAGGCGCACCGAAAACTAGTAAATTGATGAAGATGATGAGTTCAACTTTATGATGGAAAAGCTAAAGCATTATACTTTGGACACTTAATATCCTCGAAATTGATCACTGTCCTTTGTAGAACAGACTCTAAAAAAACTGACGTGCTTATCCATAAATATATACACTTTCACTGCAGGAAGTATACTTAGTAAGTATGTTTTTAACTTTCTCATATTCAACTGCGCCTTCTATCTACTCTAAACAAAATACATACTGACTTAAATATTCATTTGTAAATCTCAAACTTGTAATACTAATTTTTGATATTGGAAAGGGAGGTTTGAAAAGCAAAGTTTGAAAACTATTAGCATCGGGATCAACTATGGCTAGTTCTTTAACTACGAAATTATTTTCTTCACTACACTCAAACACTGAAAATGTATGACACTCCTCATGGTTAATCTTAAACAGAACTATATTTCACATGGTATGATCTGTATGTACATTACGATCGATCTTTATCAATATGAATAAGAGAATCAAATTTACCGCAAAAATACATGAAATTGAATATGCCGGTGGTTGAATGAAACCTATTTTGAGATTAACAGGAGAATCTTTAATGATATCCTATGTAGAATCATCTAAAGTGTTAGTAGGAAAACGAATAAAAGCATAAAGAGTATATCCATCAGCGTAATCAGAATATGTGATCGTTTGACTCATACTTTCATTATATATACTAGTTCCAGAGAACAGGGTATGATGACTTCGAACGCATACATGATTTGTATAACCTTTGGTAAGAGGAGGGGGAGGATAAAATTGGGAACCAACTTGTACTTGCAATTTGTTAATATTAAAAGTTTGAAAGTGTAAGGGATTTTCATGGTATTTTTCGTAGAATGCAGTGTTTGCAATAAAACTTATAATGAGACCCTTTGGTACATCAATAAATATATTATCAAGATTATATGAATCAACATTTGCAGACATATTATGTACTCTTGTTTCAACCCGAGTCAGTGGTAATTTTGCAGTATCATGACTCATAAAACTGTTTAATTGTCAAGCTAAATCAGCAGAAATAATAATTCGGCGTACATATAGAATAACATCTTCGAATTTAACTTTAATGTATAATTATAAGCTGCCATTAAGCAAAATGCATCCTTACTACGACTTAGTTTTATACGAAGATTGACTTTATTTGGAAGAATACGATTTAATCAAGAAATATATGAATTGAGTCACCCATACATATCAATGAATACGCTACCAGCAACAAGAGATTTTCGTTTATAATAACTAACATTATTTTCATTGAGGGTATTAAAATACCCTACAGTATCCTTATACCATATGCAAGTGGTTAAATGAGTTTTGCTTCCATCTTCAGAATAATTAAGTAAAATTTCATAATATGCTCTGAAAGAGCGAAAATCTGGTCCAACGTGGATCTATTTCTTCTAAATCCGCATTGGTGATCTCCAACTATTTCATCTACGTATACACGTAGGTGTGTTAACAGAATGTTACTTAATACCTTGTAACACGTTGGAAGTAACGAGATTCCGCGGTAATTATTTCAGTCCAACTTATCGCCTTTTTTCTAAATCGGAACAATTATTGATGTTTTCCATTCCTTTGGGAGCTCCTCCTTTCTCCATATAGCACTTATCAATTTATGTACTTCCTTGATTAATGCCGTTTCTCCCGCTTTAATTAATTCGGCTGGAATATTGTCTATTCCTGGCGATTTGAAATTTTTCAATTTCGTAACCGTCATTTCGATCTCGATCTCGCTAGGTTCGGGAATCCACGGTTCTGCGGTATGGATTTCAAATTCCTCTGTTTCTTCCCCGCTGTGTACATTAAGAAGTTTGTCGAAATAACTTTTCCATACGTCGACAGTTTTAGTCGGATCCGCCTGAAGATCTCCACGTTCATTTCTAATCATTCCTAACCTCGGTTGGTAACCTTTTCCTAACGAGTTTACCCCTTTGTATAGATCTCGTATGTTATTTGTCTTCCCGTTTTCCTCAATCTCCTGAATCTTCTGCGTCAGATATTCTCGCTTTTTGTTTCTGAACCCGAGTGTGGCGTCTCGTTTCGCGTTACTGTAGTGGCTGGTATTTGCTTAGCTGTTATTACTTAGCCATCGTTGCCTTGCTTGTATTCGTTCCTCGTGAAGTTTAATGAATTATTCATCAAACCAAGGTTTGTTTTTCTGTTGTTTCTTCTCACCTACGCGTTTCTTCGCTGCGCTCTTAATCGTTTAACGAATTGCCTCCCACATCTTACCTACATCAATTTCATTATTATCATCATTATTATTATCGAGTCGGCTAGGATTTCGAACCTATTTGAGAGTTCGAGTTGGTAATCTGCTTTTATGCTCGGATTATTTAATAGTTTAACTTCGAATTTCAGTTGTTTTGGTCCCTTTCTTTCTCTGTTCGCGATGCAGAACTTTTCTCTTACTTTTGTGATCACTAATTGATGGTCGGTGTCACCTTCCGCTCCTCTGTACGACCTAACGTCCATTATGTGGGTGTGTCTTCGTCTGTCTATTAATACGTGATCGATCTGGTTGAGAGTTTTGCCGTCCGGAGATACCCATGTGTATTTGTGTATGTCTTTGTGTTGAAAGTACGTGCTCTTTACCAGTAAGTTTTTCGAAATCGGGAAAGTTATCAGTCTTTCTCCATTGTTGTTGGTCTTTTCGTGAAGACTGTATTTCCCTATAGTAGGTCTATATTTTTCTTCCCTACCTACCTTTGCATTGAAATCACCCGGCACAATTTTCGAATTATACTTCGGTAATCGGTCAAACAACCTTTCTAGCTCATCGTAGAATATATCTTTGTCGTTATCAGTAGCCACCTCGGTCGGAGCATAGACGTTCAATAAAACCGTGTTGCCCCATCGAGTACGTATTGTAACGTACGATAGTCTTTCGTTTACGAACTCTATATTCTGAACCGCCTGAAGGATACTATTCTTAATGAGGAACCCTGCTCCGAAATCGTGAGACTGTGTTCCCCCGTAGTAGAAAGTGTACTTAGTAGAAGCGTGCGATGAGATAGGTCTACAGGTAAACATAGATAAAACAAAATACATGATAACAAGCCGATACACAGGGAATGAAGGAATTAAAAACATAAGAATTAGGGATGAGGTCATAGAGTAAGTAAACAAATTTAAATACTTAGGAGCATACGTAACAAGCAAAAATGAGGTTAAGGAAGAAATAAAAAGTCGCTTAGTATCGGGGAATGCATGTTTCTACTCAGTTTAAAAACTTCTAACATCGCGATTAATATCAAGGAAATTGAAATTAAAAATATACAGAACGGTTATTCTGCCGGTAATACTTTACGGTTGCGAAAGTTGGAGTACGACCCTAGCAGATGAACATAAATTACGTGTATTTGAAAATAAGGTTTTGATAAAGATATATGGGCCGAAACGCGACGAGATGAATGGCGAGTGGAGAAGACTGCATAATGAAGAACTCCACGGACTATACGATTCACCAGATGTTATAAAAATAATGAAATTGCGACGACTAAGGTGGGCAGGCCATGTAGCTCGGATGGGGGGGAAACGAAGATTATATTCTATCCTGGTTGAAAGCCGGATGGAAAGAGACCATTGGGAAGACAGAGACGTCGTTGGGAGGACAATATTAGAAAAGATCTTCGAGAAGTAGGTGTTCGTGATGAAAAGTGGCTTGATACTGCCCAGGATAGAATCCAATGGCGAACGTTTGTTACTGCGGCGATAAACTTGCGAGTTCCATAAGCCATAGAGTTAGTTAGATATTGCTGTTTACGTTCCATATTGCAACAATTAACCTTATAACAACTTTTAAACACGCTGGGCTCATACAGCAAAGGTTCTCCTCTGTGCTAATTATAATTCAAAGGCTTTCTAAAAAACATGAAGAAATGCAAAGGTCTCATTTATAAATTAAACATCATCTCTGTTCTCTTTATCTTATTTATACTTCAAACAAAAAGATTAGATAGCTTTCAATATCATACACAAAACTTTCCTAAATTTAGTTTGTCTCCAGCTTGAAAGTAAATATGAAGACATTATTTCCCGTCATATATCAAGTTAACATTATATACTACAGTCTGAAAATATAAAGTGATCTCCCGGTAAAATGTTTCCATGATAGATTTTGTGTAAATATCAACAAAGTTAATCAATAAAGAAATATCCTTTATAAACCAATTTCATATTATTTTCGAAGGGTGTGTGAGTGAGGGGCCAAGTCTGAGCTAAATGATGACAAAAATAAATTTGATATAAAATTCGACAATTTCACTTATACTTAGAAAATATTGTATGTCAAGGTATGATGGCGGATGGCGTAAGGTGCCAGCGATGCGGGGGGCGCTATCAAAAATACCATATCTCCACTCCCCTGATTCGATCTCAACGAAAATTGCACAATAGTTCGTATACCTTCCCTGAGCAACGACAACGGTTTCATACCGGGGCGTTGGCGACAACATGGCGCTTGCAAAATGGCGCTAAATATTAAAAATAATGATTAAAAAATAATTCACTGTTTATCACATATCTCCTCCACTATTACATATACAACCTTCTAAGCTAGGGGAACCTCCCTTTACTCCTCTACAATACCTCATACGATATACAATCTCACAGATCCACTGGCTATGGTTGCAAACCGGATTAAAAGTTCCTAAATTGTGTCCTCTACTACTGATGTCATCTGTTTATTTTTAGGACTTCGAAACAATGAAACAAATATAGTTTGATGCCTCAAAAATAATTGAATTAATATTACTAACAATGTGCATATTTCTCTGGGAAATGACGAAAGTGGCTGTAGCCCTAAAAAGCGACAACCAATCACCAAACAATCACACGATAAGTGCTAAAACACTGTACGTTAACGAAGTCCAAGTGTTCGGCACTTTCAGCCTTCTCTATTTGGTCTTGATTTCACATATTCGTTAGACAGCGCTTTACCTCTATTTCCACCAATTTCATAAAGCAAAGGAGTCAGATATAGTCAACCCAATGAGTCGTGTCACGGGTCGAGTCAATTCGAGTCGGGTTGGGCCAGGTTCACTCGGATCGCGGATCGGGGCAGATTCACTCGGGTCAGGGTCGGGTCGGATAGTGCTTCAACCCAACCTGACCCATTGAGAGTACTACAGGAAAGATATTGGCGCGACGTATATCAAGATCACAGGGGCGGGTCCCAAGAAAGAGGGAGGTCAATTTTCAACAAAGCTGCTACTAGGATTTTGTCTATAAAGGTGATTGAGATGTCGTTGGAATAGTTTGAAATGGAAAGTTTTTGCCAGGAGTTCGGTGACGGCCAGCAGCGAGTGCACCACAAAGATCTGCAGCTTCTCGGAAGTGATAGTGCGGGAATGAGAACAGACGTGTGATACACACATACATTCACTACACGACCATCCATTTACACATTCTTTTACATTACACACATATACATTACTTCTTTCTTACATTTGTCTTCTACACAATTTCCCTCTTCCTCACTCTTCCTTCATAAAAAGGGAAAGACACTTAAGATACCTAGGCATAACCTTAGACGAAAAACTTAACTTTAGAGAACACACAACTATAATCAAAAATAAAGCAATAAAAGTTTCACATAAATTGGCAAAAGACCTTAAAATTCCAATTAAAGTAATACGAACGTACCAAGATGTTATTATAAGATCGATTGTAGGCTACGCCTCTAGCGTCTGAGGCCACAGAATGGATGATATTAGACAAAGACAAATAATTGACAGATCACATAGACAGCTACTGCTGCGGCTGTCTGGCGCATATAGAACAACATCGGTAGAAGCTCTTCAGGTGGCGTCGGCTGTCCCGCCAATGCATCTTCAGGTGAAAAACTTGGGTGCCATGTATTGGCTCAAAAGGAAACCAACAACAAGTATCCAAAATACTGCACCAAGAAACAGAGAAAAGATCAGAAATCAATTCCATAATAGTCAATGCATGGTAGGAGTTATGGGAGGAGACGGAAAAGGGAAGAAGACTTTTTGGATTCTTTCCAGATATTGAGGAGAGACTGGGCATGGAACTGGAGATTACCGTAGGCCTTATGCATTACTTGACTGGTCACGGCCCCTACCGACAGAAACTATATCAAATGAAAATAGTAGAAGATAATATGTGCCATGTATGCAGGATGGTGGCCACGCCAGAACATATAGTACTATGATGTATGGAAACAGGAAACTTAGTTCGCGAAGAAAGACAGCTCCTGGGGGAGACGCCCGTCACGGAGGTTCTGTGAACACCAGAACTGATGACGGCCCTCAGGGAGTTAGCTCACAAAGTCTCAAACTACTACAAGAGGAAATTCCTTAACGGCGTGGACCTTCCCGTGTGAAAACAACAAGGATAATGCAGGTTAAAGATGTGGGGACGTTCGATAAATAAAAGGATCGCCGCTTGCGCGTACCCGCGTAAGAGACACGTAATTTAATATATATAAACCTGAAACGAAGTGGTGAAATAGAGAATTAATGTTCCGCTGGAACCCAGTGGGAAAAGTTCGGTGCCTTGAGGCGGATCTCCGTCCCAAGAGACGCTAAGTGTGTGATAGTTAGAGAAAGTGTGGTGGTGGAAGAAATTGTATGAAAAGACGAGCGTATATATTTAGTGGGAAAATGCTAATTTTCTAGAAGACAGAAATGAAAGCGAATAAATCGAAAGCTAGCCACGGTAGAAATGTGATTGACTGAGTGTAAAGAATTGAAAATAGAATACAGCGAAATAAGAGGCATAACTAACCGAGCGCAAGAGTGAGACAGGAGGAACTAAGAGGAGATAGTGACGAGGAGAAAGTGGACACTAATCAAAAGGAAAGGAGGGCGACAAAAACTTTATGGAACACACCACCTATCCTTGTTCCTTCCTACTCTGTTGCAGGTTGGAAGAAGAGGCCAAAAGAAGAAGAAGCCAACCAAGTATATGTTTGTCTTCTCTATGTGTTGTCCACGTGTTAGTCAATATATTGTTCTAATATTTGTAATATAATGTTTATGTTTTATATGTTAATAAAGAAAATAATAGGTAGTACCCCCCCCAAGCAATTAAGTTCTATTAAGGGAACTTAGACCAGGAGAACATTCTGGACGCCTGGTCCAAAATTCGTCCTGCAACAACTGATGTCTCTGACAGAAGGAACATAGGAGCTTCTTGGATTGCCGGAACTCCAGCAATCCAAGAATCTCTAGGGACACGCCTGCCCCAAGGCGAGAAGAACAAATATGTTCGTGATGCACGCCCTAGGAAGTGCACAACTCGGCTTGTGTAAAAGGTGCAAAGAGGCGGGGGCGGTAAGGTGGGACCCCAAAACTTAAAAAGAAACAGCATCCATTTACAAATTCTTTTATAATTACACACACAATTTCCCTCTTCCTCACTCTTCCTTCCGAACTTTTGCCCCATACTGTCCCAACTTTACCGGATTTGACATTTCGCCCTGCCTAGACCTTTTTAACACTTATTACCCGACCTTGACATTTTAATTATTATTTTTTCGCTTATTCCGGGAAACACGCTAACTCGGGTTGCGAAAAGACTTTATTTAGTCCTGTCACTCACTACTTATCCACTTTATTACTGATTAACATATTTACAATGTACTGACTGGAAAGAAAGGTGCATTTGCCGGTTCCATCCATCTCCTCGTGCCGAGGAGTCTTGAAGAAGAAGAAGAAGAAGAAGTGTCGTTGAAAACATATCAACGTCCCGAGATACGGGCGAGGAGTAATTTTCAACTCATTGTTATTGCAGTTATATTTTACTTATTATGGGGGGTGCCAAAATTTACTGTTCCTAGGGTGTCTTGAACCCTAAATCCGGGCTTGCATGCACACGAGCAAGCAAGGATCGAACTAAGAACCAGAAATAAGCGCTCTACCACTGAGGCACGGGAAGTGAAATTATACTAATTAATAAACCTCGAATAGCCATGTTAGGAACAAATAATGAGTACAAACCTCAATAAACCTGTAACATTAGAATTAAATGAAACAGCCATTTCAAGTAAGTAACGTCAAACCTCCTCCCTCTTTCATACACAGAATTATTCATAGTAAAAGGATGTCACAGAATCAGACTTGGTGTCGGCAATTGAATTACCGAGTCTATTTGTTGATACATATCTCAATATACTGCCCTGTATGACTTTTTTAAAATATACTTCATATAAAATTACTCTCACCTACAATAACACAGGCAAATATTTTTTTTTACGAACTTGGTGACTATTTTATTTTTGTATGAAGGGAAAATTGGTAATGAAAGTGTTTATACTGTGCTTAAATGAGCTATGCACATAACCTCTTGTATAAACCAAAATCGTTTGACAGTCCTCAGTGGGCAAGCGAATTAGCAGTTGAGTAGATCGTTCGTGGTGAAAGTTCTGTGGTGGTTGTCAAACAGGTCCAAACGAAGCATGAGGGATACAGAAGAATATTTATGGGGTAAGTCTTCTAACATTTACGCATTGAAAGTATTTACGTTATTGGTCCAAGCCGCCATTATTACTCAAATAAATTCAACTCCTGGTATTTTTTGTTTTCGTTTCAAGAAATTTGTGGTAAAATCTTATTTTCATGAACGATGTGGTTGAAATGGGTACAATAAATGTGCCATTTATGATTATGTAAATTTGAAAATTACCTGATAATGAAAGCACAGTATGTGAGTTGTATAACAGTATAAAATCAAACTTGTTAATTGTATTTCCTAAGGGTTCTTTGTTTTTAATCCAATAGAGAAAGTAATACTAAACAGAATAGTCTTTCGGAACACGTGATACTTGAAAGCTTAGCAACGTATTCTGATCTAAATACCATATTGGAGTAAACCTTTAATTCTAATCTGTTGACTAGTTCCAATTATTAATGGATCTTGCTTCGTCCAACTTAAGGTTCTATCACGTTTGAATATAGGAAATCTCCCCAAACTTAAAAACTGGGCGTGTAATTATACAGCAGGGTCTTGGAATTTTTCACTAATTTGATTTCTAGTTAAATTGATAAAATCACGAAGTAAAGTTATGCAAGGTACACAGCGCATGTGACTTGTCAGTGAAAATTACACTCAGTATATTTTCTGGTGTACCACTAAACAGAAATTCATTCTTCCGCCCTGCCACAAAGTAATATTACGGAATTTTCAATGCTAATATTTAAAATTCTGTATTTCGGGTAATGATTATACCGATGAGGCAGAACATTTAGTAGTGTGCTTGCAATGAGATCGTTCCCGGATAAATCATCTGTGCCGACTATCCTGAATTTCTTATTTTCCTGTTACGTCAAGCAAATGCTAAGATGGTACCCTGAATAATACAATAAAACAGAAAAGTAGGAAAGTAAAAGTTAAAATTGAGAAAATATTTCGGTCAAATAGCTAAGTTCTGCTATTTACCACAGACGTTACTCATGAAAACTAATACTGGCTGCGGATCCGGGCCACTTTTGAAATAGGACTAGTAAATATCTAAAGTTCAACATTTTTTCTAAACTTTGTCGTACTACCTAACAACCTTCCACGTACCACACTACGAAAACTCCTGGTTCAATTAATTTTGCCTAAAATCTATTTCACACTCTCCGTCGAACGTTACATGTGAAACTGTTTCTGGCCTTTACAGTTCCTCAAAGGCTACATACAGACAGTCACTTCATAACATTTGCGCGTTGAGGGATAGATGGTGGGACTTGAAACACTTGTCAGGATTGCTGGCGTGAGCAAGACTCAAATCAGTGCTCCCTCCATTCAGCTAATTAGAAGCATGCGGTAGCGCGTTTAAGTATCGAGCGGCCCGGGTTCAAATCCCGGCCAGGACACTGGAGACTTTTCTAAGCGTTTCCATGCCTGGCACTCTGAGATCCACTCAGCCTGCTATCAAATTGAGTACCAGTGTCCTTGGTACTCCTGGACACCTTGGTAAGGTAAAGGCAGTCGAGCTTGGAACTTGGCACCCCACCTCTCTTCGTACCGTATGTCAAGAAAATGCGGAGCTCCACATCCCCATGCGCCGTTCACGGCGCGTGCGTATCGCACAGGGATAGCATTACCTTTTTACCTTATGTAATTATCTACTATAATGTGGCAGGGTGATTTAGATGGTTAAGTTGTCCTGCTATTTACGACTACCAATAGTCTGCTGATTTTGATTGAGATTTCTGACTGATGAGTAAAAGTCGATATGCTAAATCGAAGGGTACGTGACGTTTGGGCGCGAGAAGTGTTTGTATGCCAGCAGGTATTATTAAAAGAATAACAGTACAACTTATAAAATATGTCTTCATTGAGACTACCGCAGCATACTAACTCAACCATGGAAGTTTAAACACATAAACTATTGGTTTAAATTCTTAACGCAGTTTCGAGCGTGATATGTTTATATGTCAGTATGTTTGATGTCAAGGAGTAGCAGTGCGAGTCAAATTTTTGAAATGCCATATTTACCAAGTAAACCAGGTAAACAAATGTGGACGTCTGTGAACCGGACACAATCCATTTTAATTTTCAAAAAATTAAGCAAACCGAACGTTTCTTAAGGCGTTTTTTTACTCAACTTTGGCTTTTGCTCAAATGACAGTTACCTGTGGTTTGATTTTTAAAGGAATGCGTAAACTGGCGTTTCAACAAAAGCACTTGAGTATATTAATTGTAGAAAGTTGCAGGACAGTATTTCAATTTTGGGAAGTCAGCAGATAAAAGTTCAGAGACTCTATAATCTGAAGTGATCAGACTTGTACAGAACTGGCTTTGGCCACATTTGACTGCCCACAAATTGTTATAGGTTGAGCAGTTAAAATCTGAGCTAAAATAAGTTCTTTACACACACTTGTCACTTCAGTTTACAAAGTTCCTGAACTTTTATCCTGTCCATTTTCCGAAATTGTGGTATTGCATTTCCACTTTCCACAATTTTCAAAAATCGAAAAAGGTGGGGGTGAACACAGTGCAGAAAAAACGCAAGCAGTACTCCAGAGACAGTTAATGATCCACTTTCCACAATCCGACGACGCCTTCGAGGTCTG
>JAGDQP010017745.1:11189-37891 GCA_022664845.1 Lepisma saccharinum | reverse complement strand
GGACGCATCACTGCCAACGATTATGTCGCAATTTTAGGAGACCACTTGCATCCTATGGTCCGGATGTTGTTCCCGGACAATGACACCATATTTCAGGATGATAATGCACCCATTCACACAGCTGGAGTTGTTGCAGCGTGGTTTGAGGAACATCGGGATGAAGTTCAACACCTCCCCTGGCCCGCCCAATCCCCAGATCTCAACATAATTGAACATCTGTGGTCCATCTTGGAAACACGACTCCGGCGACGATTTCCACCTCCATCCTCTCTCACAGAACTGGCCGATGCCCTGCACGAGGAATGGTGTAATATTCCACTTGCTACCATTCACGACCTCTATGCCTCCATCCCACGTCGCATCAAGGCTGTTCTGAAGGCGAAAGGTGGCCCGACACCATATTAATCTGGTAAGTTGCACTTTCGTTCAGGTGTTTCCATTATTCTGATAAGCATCTGTATATTTCACTAATACAGAGAAAAACCAGAAGGACAAATTAAGCTAAAATAAAAAATTAAAAGTATTATTGCTTCAGTTGAAAACATAAAAATGGAGAAATAATTGCTATATTTCGATTAGTTTGAACTTTGTCAAGTATGAGGACACAGAAGACGAATACGTGAATAGAAAACCAAGCCGCCGTAGCTCATTGGTAGAGCGTTGGCATAGCATTCGGAAGGTCATGGGTTCGATCCCAGCAGTCGACCATCCTGACTCAGATTTTTCCAGGGATTTTCCTCAGTCAGACCAGGCAAATGTCCGGATGGCAACTTCAACATAAGCTCTGGCCGACACCTTCCCGAATCCTTTCCCATCCCCTATACCTGACTAAGCTTTAGATGCCTAAAGGCCATAAATAAAAAAAACAATTCAATTCAGTTCAACGTGAACAGAAACGAAAGAGTAGGACAATAGTGGTGTCATGTACCGGACGACGCATGAAATTTGGAAACACTGACTAACGTTTAAATTTCAGGATGGGATCGCGTAAGGTTGGTTGTGAATGAAGGCTTCTTCCCACAGGCGGAGTATTGAGGTGTTGGTCGTAGGAGGCAGAATGTGTATTATAGTAACACGGAAAGACAGATCAATATTGGTGTGGTGTGATTGGGTGTGTACGCATCTTCAGTCTCCTTACATTCTCAATCTCATCCTGAAACACGAACGTTGCGTTAGTCAATTTTTTCAAATATGATGCTACGTATGACAGATGCCACCACTATTGCTCAACTCTTTCGTCCGTGTTCTGTGTCTCCATACTTGATAAAGATCGACTTGATCGAAATATAGTGATTATTTCTGTGTATTTCTATGTGTTTTCTATCCTTTCCTTTTTCCTTTAATGTATATAGACCACCCTGCTGGTCTAGTGGTTACCGTCGCTGACTGCTGATCGTGGAGTCCCGGGTTCGATTCCCGGCTCTGCCAAGGATTTTTTTCCAAAGCGAGAGGGTCTGAAACGGTGTCTACTCACCATCGTGATGCAATTGGGAAGCTGCTGTGAATAAAAGACAGTGGCGATCACAGTTAAGAGCTACGGCTCTCCTCTTCCAACACGTCTGGTCAGCGTGGGAGCAGTAGACCAACTCCTTCCTCCGGGAGAGGCCTCATCCAGTAGCAAATTGAATATGCTGTGCTTGTGAATAAATTGAATAGTTCAGGGAAATGTGCTGTGCTTGCCTCATGATTAACGGGTCTTTAAATTGAATTTCGAACTCGGTCATCCTGACCAAGTTTTTTCTTTCTGCTTTTCCTCAGTCACATCCAGTATCGTAATTTCAATAACGACCAGAACCCATATCTTCCTTTTCCTTACTCAATATACATTGTAGAGATATTAATGACACGATTTCAAGCTTTCAGTTGTTGTGAAAGTTACAGAAAAAAGGGTTTACTTTGAATCTGAAAATAAAAGAGCTTTCTCTATAATAAAATTTGATCACAAAGATAGAAAAGGAAGTAGAGAAATAAGTAAATATATATTACGAGTTACCATCCTAAACAACGTATTGATTTTGTGTTAGAGTTAGAGTTAAACAAATATATACGTGATTAATGCCTATTTTAAAGTTTGTATGCAGGATGTCTCAAAAGCCTTATCTATTTCAATGAAGGAAGGCGGTTATTGATGAAAAATCTTAACTGGGTAATTTCACATATATACTCATTTTCGTATGCCAGTGAATGAGTTCGAGGGAATCTACAGCAGTCAAATGTCACTCAAAACATGACTTCCACCCACGTCAAATCACAAATTCCATTGTTCAGAGGTAATGGTAAGATACATTGACTTCAACATGTCAACTATGGTGAGATCTGGTCCTATTGTTCTGATACGATTACGAAACTCCATCAGACTATTTACCCTGCTTTCGGAAATTTTAGAGTTCATGAATTTACATGCGAGTAAGTTTAAAGGATTTAGACCAGTGGTTCTCAACGTATTTCACTCGGGACCATCATGTCACCTAACACGAATGGCTAGTGACTCAGTCTTGCGCGCTAAGCTTACCTTGTTCTTTTTCTTTTTTTTTTTCTTTAAAAATAAATATTGAGTGAAATTATTGTAATTACTTTAGCCAGCGAAATCACATTCTCAGAAATTTTGCGGCATACATAGCAATTCACGTCGTTTCAACAAGTGTGCCGTGACACACCAGGTTCAGTATGATGAGTTAGACATTAGAATTACATTAGATTGCAAGAGGTTTGGTTGAGTTCATTAACTTACGTATGAGAATGGGTATATTTGAGGATTGACGCAATGATTTTTTTTTCTATTCAAAAAGATAGGGACTTTTGAGACATCATGTGACGTAATTACTAATGCCTGTTAATCAATGACTAATCAATTTTCTTTTCATTTTCTATTTCAGGAAATGATAAATCATATTAAAAACCGAAGCGATTTGAAGCTCATTAATCAGTGCCCGGAGGAATCATTTCCTGTAACAAATTCCAGTAGCGATGAAGTTGTTACTGTCAAATGGCATCAACAGCCAGTCTCTGCCAATACTATCTCATCTGAACCTCACTGCTTGACATCAAATTACGACTTAATCACCAGAAAGTGTAATCTGCATAAAATATTAGGGGCTATATGGGAACCACCAATACTATATCGTAATGAATCTGGCCGTATTGGCTGGTATCCTCCTTGCCATTACGTGCAATCGAGTTTTACTAATACAAACAAATGTCCATATCCTTTCCAAAACATTTCTAGTGTTTGTGTTTTTATTACTAAATTTGATTCTTGGAATTCTGCTGTTAAAATGTGTCAAAAATCAGGTACTTCTTATACTCTGTTAGATATCTCCGAAATCAGTGATGATGATAACAATTACTTTGCAGAAATACTCACGGAGCTAAAAAGATTGCGTATTGAATCGGTGTGGTTGGAAGCTAGAAGAGGTTTTCCGTATGGTCCTATCTTAAAGATGTTACCTGGCGATATTACTGCTTATGGAACAAGCTATTTACGATTAAAGAATCATTCATTTGTGCCGTGGGCAGGGGCGGAACCAAGGTTAGATCGAGACTGTCTAGTAATGTCAATTTCAGATAAGCTTGGACCGACTCTCAAAATGGATGACTGCGAGGCAACTAGGGCTGCTGTTTGCGTGTTGCGTATGGACAAAGATATTTTAACACAAGGCCAGTGTCCCAAAGGTTTCTACACGAGTAGCTATTTTGATCAACAGAGTAATTGTTACATGTATAAAGAATTAGATGAAAAAAATTCCTGGGTTCGAGCTGCAGAGTTTTGTCCGGAGGGTTCTTCATTGATGGAAATTCCTTCGGCGTACTTAAATCAGTTATACATATACTTAGCACAAATCAGTGCTAGCAGAAATAAACAAAAAGCATGTTGGTTTGGTTTGATGAGAGATCAAAGAGGTAGAATTATTTGGAGCACATCAGGAGAGCAAGTCGGGTATGTGAATTGGGTGAATAGTGAAAGTTCTTCACTGAACAAAGGTGCAATATTTCCAAACGGATCCTGGATTTTGTTGTCAGATACGGATCTGTTAGATTGTATTGTTTGTGAGCGGAAAATTACCTTCCCTGAATCTCATCTTTTTCTTAAGTATAACGGAGCTGAAAATAAGTTGCAGTTAACAGTCTATGGACTCAACGGGTTGTGGAAACCATCCACAACCAGACAGGAAGTATTTTGTTTCACTGACGACACGAAAGATGGAATTGTTAATCTGGATATTGACAAACCTGTTGAAGATGCTAAATGGACCAAAGATGATCTTGTAGGATTTGGGGTAGATTCTATTAAACGTCTCTCATTACAAGTACATAAAACAGTATTCAAGTTTAAACCTAAGGCGAGTAGAGGATATTACTGGTGTGAAAGTTTTCACCTTACAAACTTTCAGAATTTGAGATCACGAAAAGTTTTAGTTGTTCAAAAACGACTCGGTTTTGCAGTGACGATGAGCAGAAGAACTAGATGTTGGGCAGATGAGTGTGAACCTACATATTCTTCTTTATATAACAGTATTCTTGAGAAACTTAAAAGCAATTTATGGATACGGTGTGACTTTATTATGAAACGAATAATATTTCTTGAAAATGGAACCGTTAAATTCTTATTTCATGCTTGGCTAAGTAATTCGTACGAAAATTGGACTGAAAAGGAAGCGTACTTTAAACTCTTCGATGCGCTTGTAAGAGAAATCCAGAGAGAGGGTGATTATGTTCTTATCTCTATAAGAAATGTGAGAGGGTGTTTGCCAACGAGAACTGAGGATAGTAGTCTACCAGGTGGCTACTTAGATTGGAACTATACACAGATAGGAACCACAACTGTACCTTCTCAACTTTGCGTGGATTCTTCTGGAAAGCCAGTTACAAGTAGTTGCCGAGGAAACTTTACAACTGGTGGTTACTGGGAGTCCCCTTCCGGATCGTGCAGAAAATCATCGTCTGACTTGTCAATTAAATTGCATAAGTTATGTTACGAAGAACAAACGAAAGTATCTGATTTAGTTAAAGAACTTTCTAATCTTACCTCTCACCCTAAAGACATAACCCCTATTGATCTGTACTTCAGTGCTCTAACCCTTGATAAAATAGGTAAGAATTCACAACAGCTTAGTGGAGAAAAATCACTGAAGAAAGTAGTTAAAATTGTCAACGATATCCTAACAGTTAACAAAGACTATGTTCTTTCAGCACAAAAGCAATTGAACTCTTCCAACATCATTTTAGATAGCTTTGAATCCATTCTACGGTACATCCATTTGGAAAGCTACGGTGGATTTTTTCAAATAATTATGCAAAATATAGCCATACTTATTGCTGATGTGAGACTCGACAAGGTGGCTGGGGTAGCACTTGTACGCAATAATACTTCGACCAACTATGGTAACGATCTTTCCTCTTATTCAATTGTCCCATTGTTGTCTACCAATTTGTCGAATTGGCTAGCAGATCTGAAACCTGAGGTAGTTATACTTTTACCAAAGGACTTTGAGTTTGATGACAGTTCACCAACAAGAATAATAATCTCGGTTTACTATAACGATATGCCCTTCCGAGTGTCTCAAAATGAGTCAGAAGGCACCAATCAAACAAACGAGAATATTGTTGTTAATAGTAGGGTTATAGGAGTTTCTCTGCCTAGACTTAATATATCAACAAATTTACCCAAACCCCTTCCAATTTTATTCAAACCATTACACTATGACAGTACTGCATCCAATGAAAGCAAACGTTGCGTGTTTTGGGATTTTGAATTGAATGATGGGCTTGGAAACTGGTCTGATGAGGGCTGTTTTTATACTGGTAATGTTTCAGAAGGTCTCGATGTGTGTGTATGTTCTCACTTAACACATTTTGCACAACTGATCAGTCTACCTATTACACAAACTCCGATATCTGATTATCACGTATTGTTACTGAAAATGTTCACTATTTTAGGATGTTCTTTGTCGTTAATAGGCATCTTTGGTATATTTGTAACAGGAATTACTTTCAGAAAATGGCGTTACCGACTTGGAAGTAAAATTCTTCTTAATTTAACAGCTGTTCTTGGTACAGAAATAACTTTATTTCTTGTAGCTACGAATACTGATCTTGAGAATATGACTTCATGTATCGCTATTGGAGTTCTTTTGCACTATGTTGTTATATCCTCTTTTTGCTGGATGCTTATTGTCGGGATTCTCCAATACTATAGATTTGTCTTTATTTGTCCTCGAGGAAGACCTTCAAATTTTCTATTGAAAGTTTCGATTTTTGGTTGGGGATTTCCCCTCATTCCCGTTGTTATTTTGTTATCCATTGATCCAGGATTATATAAGAATGAGTACAGTTTCTTTTGCTACCCTGTTGATTTAGGTTTTTATTTTGCAGTTCTTTTCCCTATTGTTGTTATTCTTATCATTAATCTCTGTATATTCATAACAATTGTCTATATGTTATGCAAGAGCACCAATCCTGATCTACGTAAAAATCAGTCTGAGTTCAATATGGCGGTCCGCCAATTTCGACTCTATGTTTTATTGTTTTTTCTTCTTGGATTAACGTGGATTTTTGGCATCATGGCGGTAGGTGAGGCTACACTGATATTTTCGTATCTATTCTGTGTGACAGCTTCTCTTCAAGGATTTATTTTGTTTATATTTTTTATTCTATTTGACAAAACTACGAGAAATATGTGGTCAGTTCTTATTGAAAGAACATATTCCAATGTAAGGAAGAAACAGATCAGTCCATCTTCTTCGTTAGTTAATATTCCGCGGTCAGAAGAACGCAGTAGCAGTTGAGTTCATATAATCTGCAACTTGAAATTACATCAAATATATAATTCATAATTGTAAAGCATTTTCATGAATTTAAATGAGAAGAAAACTAGATATCGAAGTATGAATACTACGATCTATTTATAGAAATGGACGGATTTGTGTCCTCATTGGCAGCATGCAAAACTGAATATCGAACTATGATCATTTTGATATAACTCATTGTAAACGCTCCATTCATGAATACGTAAAATGACTTTTAGATGTTTCTATTCTGGTTGCTTTGTATGGTAAGTTTCCTGTAACTCGGCATTTTGTAATTGGAATATCTAAGCTTCCGTGTAAAGAGTATTTTATAGCGTAATAAACGTATTTTTCAGCAGTTAGTGTGTGTTTTTTTCTTCTCTATCTTCGAAAATAATAACTTCATGAGTTAATCTTATATGAGTATTATAATGATTCACGATAAAGAATATTTGAATGCCTTCGAATGAAATATAAAATTCTGGATATTGTGAACGACTGAACGAATCTGATGCTTTAGTTAGGTATTTTGTCAGATGGTAGAGTCTTAAATTAGGCTTTGGCGTAGCGATGTACAGCTATACTTGAAAACTGCTTGGCTACGAAAGGGTTTATTACCGGTATAATTAATCGTAACTTGATTACATTTTTCACACGCCACATTTACTAACGATGGACAGAGTAAACGGATTCTATCGAAGTTATTTAACTTTAAGCAAATATTATTCGGGAGGTGACACTTAGATAGCCTAGCCTATGTCAGACGCTTGAAATCATAATATAAGATTGATATCCCATTCATACCTGGAAATTTGTTGAAGTTAGAAGTCCAATAAGAAGAAATTTCTGAGTCGAACAGCCTTTGAATTTATCATAGCAAAAAGAATAAGATGATCAAAAATAATTTAAAAAAATATCTTCCTTCTTGAGCAGTCTGGGATTGAATTGACGCTCTGGCTTCTGATGTCGAACAGGAGCTCTTGCTGTCGGACTGGAGGCGATAGATGATGGCTGATCGGTCTTATATAGTAATTCGTGTTTGTTCCGGTATTGTTGTATGTGTGGTGAGGTCTGACTTGGCTTTCCGCTGAACTTTATGTAGGTCGAAAGATGATGTTCCCAGTATAAGAGTATAGCTATTTGCTCGAAGGTGAATAACATCTCAATTGACGTCATAGATTGCATTATATTGCATCAGTGTTCGTTGGTGTTACTCTGTTCATCCTTACTGAAACATGGCGGCGGTTTTATTTCCATTTCACAGAACAATTTACAATAAAAATATAAAATTATGCTAAATCTTAATTTTTCCAATTATTTTGAATTTTATGATTAAATTTAATTTTAACCATTGCTCGAGGAGTTCACAATATGTAGATGACTCCGCTGTATTGAATACAGGTTTCGAAAATATATATTTTTTTTTGTTTTTTTTGTTTTTGCTTATGAATATAAATTTCATGATTCAAAAATGAAACTTAGCAAGCAATCCGAAAGAAATATGCCTATCCTTTTTGTGTGTGTGTGTGTGTGTGTGTGTGTTTACGTAGTAAATAATAAATTTGAGAATACGATACATAGAAGATTTTCATAAAGTGAACACCATAAAAATAACCCAAAAGTTCCTGATATATTTCTTCTTTCTTTTTTTTTCAAAAAAAAAAAAAAGAATATTACTCTGTAGAAAAGGAAAATTAAGACGAAAAACAACTTAAAAATGAAGTGTTTTCATTAATTTGAATTATTGGAGATTTTCTCTATTGACTTTACAAGCTAATGTCAATCAGTTCTTACCTTCTTTTTAGAGACACAAATATGCTTTATTTTTTTGGCCAATTTTCCATAGCATTTTTACAACTTTCGGAAGTGTATGGCTGTTTCTGCAGTGTTCCACACGCAGAAAATCAGAGTCAGTAATAAATCTAACGGAACAATGTGATTTATATTAAAGCCTTTGATTTCTATTACAGTTCTTGATTCATTCCTATAATCATAGATCCATACATTGGAAAGATAAAACCAATTTCTATTGTCAAAGCCACCTGCGAACAAATTTACAAATTACATACAGTACCGTATGCAAAATATGGTAGTGAAACATATTCCCTGAGACCAATAAATTACAAATAATAGTTAACAGGATTGAAAAGGAACTTGAATGAATCTGTTGCTCTCATTCACATCAAATATAAATTCCCCTTGCATGATATGTGCTTCACATATGGATTGGTAGTCCCCTAGTAACTTAGTTAGTCATTCTTCGTATACAAAGAAACTAAAAGGAAATTTCCAAGACATCCTTTTATTTTGAAAACATGTAACAGAGTGGAAGTCAAATTAGGTAGTGGACCTGGTAGGATGTATGAACATCATGACTGTCATTGTGAAACCAACCTTTCTGGAGGACATTCATATTTTATTTAGGGGAGCAGAGGCGGATACAAACATTATCGATCTTTGCTCGGTTTCATAAAGAAAAGTATGTAAATAATAATTCTTCAGAGATTTGTGGGGGGAGGAGATTTGTCCTTATCTTGGAAGTAATGCTGTTCATGTACACAATCTGGGAGTATATTCAACTGAAAGAAATACTGCTCAAGGTACTATTTTCAATATTTACACTAGTATTGGTACCAATACAAAACTAAATGTCTAATATTTTTTTTTTTCCTTTTAATTCGTGCCTTCAAAGTAACCTGAAGAAATATCGAAAAAAAATAGGTTGTACATTGACAGAGTAAGCAAATATACAAAGACGAATTTCGTGGTTGCAATACAGGATATTCTACATAATATATTGGTGAGTCATGCTTTTGATTTTATAAGGTATTTCACTCTTTTCCTTGTAAGAATGACAGGAAAAAAAAAACAGGTTCGATGGAAATGCGGACAGAATAATGTGATTATCTCATACATCACCTGTCAATATTGATTTTTTTCTACAAACATATGACAATGTTGCACCTTTTCCACTAGTGCCTTCTATCAACCAATATTACAAGTAATCTGATGTTCCGATCCGCCTTACGGTTAATGTGAAGCAACGATCTCCAACAAAAGATGGCAGCACTATCTCCGTATATGTCTAATGTACTTTTATCGTTGCATGAAATTTCAATGCTGCTCCTACAAATTTAAGCCTAGAGAGTTCTAACTTTCACGGAAGAAAGTTCATAACTAATTCAAGAGTTCGATCAATGCGGATTTTTTATTTTCGTTTTTCTTCATTGTTGAAATCGCTTGATTGTTGTTATGAATATCGAAACCTATAACAATGAAGCTCTTTCAACAATGAAGAAAAAAGAAAATTAAAAATCGGCATTGATCGAACTCTTGAATTGGTTATGAACTTTCTTCCCTGAAAGTTTGAACTCTCTAGGCTTGAATTTGTAGGAGCAGCATTGAAATCTCGTGCAACGATAAAAATACATTAGACATATACGGAGATAGTGTTGCCATCTTTTGTTGGAGATCATTGCTTTACATTAACCTTAATCATGTGAATCTTCCCTCAACCAAATAGTTTACAAAAAATCATCACTTTAGCGCCACCATTTACCTTTCAAAACTATTATAGAACATCCAATGTAAGAGTAATCTCATTGTCAAAATCTCAGAAACGGGGTTACCAACTTCCTCTCTTTCCATCTCAATAAAACTGCAGAAGCGACAGCTGTCTGTTGCATTATTGTTTCGAATTACAAAATATTATTTAGAGTTTAGACAAAGAGATAAGACAGAGAGACTCAATCTCCCGAAAACTATTTTCCGTCTATTAATCAACTAACCTGAAAATAACTTGCACAAAGTAATATATATTGAATTTAAGTAAAAATACGTTCTTTATTCCTTCGTATGAAACTATCTTTTTTTCAATCAAGAACGAAGATCCATCTACATATGTATTAACAGTGTACATGTTCTCGCTCAGAAAATACAATCTTGTAGAAATTCACTTATTTTGATATAAATCTCATACTTCGACAAGAAATAGTTCAATATATTAATAAACATATACTCCTACAGAGTGTAATTTAAATTGTATATTCAAACATCTAAATCCATAAAATTAAGTTTCATTAAAAAAATAATTAACACTTATTAGTTGAAGAGAAATTAAATTCTCATTTAAAAAAAAAAAACTTTGTCATCTAACATTTTTGCTACAGTATTCGTCCATAGCTTTTATGCTCACAAAACAAGATTTTCAAGAAAATCATTCATAGAATGGAAACAAATTAAGATTGTAAAGTATATAACACAGATGCCATTCCAAAATGGAAGACTAAACTTGCAAATTACCAATGTGGTTCAAGCGTCAAGTTTGCCTGTGATGTCTAGCTATAAATAGTTGACATTCAGTAAGCAAAGAACTTAAATATTGAAAGTTACACAAAGAGCAATAGATAAATGCAAGTTAGGAGTAACTAGGAGGGATATAAACATAACATATGGAATCGATCTCCAACAAAGATATGAGCTGTGGAGATCAAGACAGCGAAGAAGATGAAGTGGAGTTAGGCTGGGCGAATAGATGAAAGATGAACCAGAAATATTCTACATTGGGTTCGCAGAGAGAAAAAAAAGGACCTAGAAAACGACCAAATGCAAGATGAATAGATTGGATCAAGCGTTTTCCAGGAGCTACATGGATGAGGGCAGCTTGCAAAAATAATATCGGGAAGGCTTTTACCAGCAGTGGATAGAAAATGGTTGAATATGATGATGATGATGATAATGCTACATTGTTTATCATACAAAGCTTTTGTGGATATAATTATATTGAGGCCTTGTATCCATACTTAATTTAATTAAAACAGGCTGACAAGGCTATCACACTTAACTTTATTATGAAAAAAAAACACAGCAAGCGTAACAGTTTCAATGTTCTAACCACATCTTCCTCAGAGACACATAAATACACACTCAATGTATATGTGTGTATTAATGTGTCGTCTGAGGAAGATGTGGTTAGAACATTGAAACTGTTACGCTTGCTGTCGGTTTTTTTTTATAATAAAGTTAAGTGTGATAGCCTTGTCAGCCTGCTTTAATTTAATTAAGTTTTTTGCGTTTTTTAAATTATTTTAAAAAAAATACTCTTCTGTTAAAATAATGATAACCACCAGCTTCACAAGTAAATCGATAACCTACTTCTTCACCACACAAGTTACAGATACAAAATGGATACAACACAAGAATCGGTACTAAGTACTTCTTGTTACTGCTGCCCTCTGAAGATTTACTGGGAAAGTACTTAAAGTTTTTACTAAGAGAAATATGGTTGTTTGAAGTTACCTTCATTGACCGTATGTCAAAATTAACATAAATAATGTGTTTCTCGTAAAATTCCAGTTCAGTCGATATATCACATTACCCAGTCCTGCTTTAAAATAAATAGTAGATTGTTACAAAAGGGCAGCCATTGTGATCAGATATACCTCATTAGATAAAGAGTTCCATTCTAGTACGCAAAGGTGACAATTTCATTCTATTTTATTAGTTTGAGGTATTCAAAATAAAAAAGAGAAACATATCTTTGATCCTGTTCTTTAGTTCATTATTACGTACGATTTCTAAACAATTCCTAAATGTTTTCGCCTTAAAAGCAGGAAATGCGAACTCCCAGAAATATTTCTTTCTAACGGTGACATAAAGTACAGACAGTGCTTTCTCGAACTGTACCCTCACAGCTGCTCTACTCCTTAACATTATCAAAGAAATTTCCAGAGAAAAATATCCAAAATTTCATTCACAACAATATGATTATCTTGTATATCATTGTTACATTTACGTAGATAACATTGTTAATCTCTATGGTAGCATCCTTGTTTCCTTGTTTCGACAACAACTTTGAGAATTTTAAGAGAATATGCTTTGTACTACGTATTTCTAAGATGAAATTTTGCGTATAGCAAGAGTCAGACAAGGAAAGGAACGGAGTAAGTAAGTGTCTTATGCATTACAGTTGCTGTACACTGTAATGTACGTCTTCCCATATTACAAATCTAAGCAAAAATGTAGCTATCTAGTGGCGAACTTTTTTTCCAATGTTTTTTAACAGGGTGATTGTGCACTATGTATCTATAACATTAAAATAATAAGCTTCCTGAGTGTCTGTGTATTTGGCTATTTTCGCGTAAACAACAAGCCCATTCCCATATATATGATATAAATATGAAGGCTTCTGATGTGAGGGTTTCACGAAAAAATGTACGCCTCGATCAGTTTAACTATTGAGACTTTAAGGAACGAGAAAAGAGGGAGCATAAATCTTAATCAATACTAACAAGGAACAGCGATTTAAAGAAAAAGAAACGATGAATTTATATTTTTCATTTCTTTTATATCTTGCATTGCTAAATCAGTTAGATCTGGTAATGAAGTATTAAGTGACGCAAGCGACTGAATACAAATAGCTGCAATATGGCCACTCCCTATCACAGTCCTCTACGTCCATCTCCTCTTCTAATATTATGTGAACACGCTTC
Organism: Lepisma saccharinum; assembly: GCA_022664845.1. Lineage (NCBI taxonomy): Eukaryota > Metazoa > Arthropoda > Insecta > Zygentoma > Lepismatidae > Lepisma > Lepisma saccharinum. The sequence goes on along the minus strand of JAGDQP010017745.1, from coordinate 24,615 downwards.
GGCGAAACGTTGTCTCTTTTTTGTTTGTGTGTGTGAAGCTCGTATTTGCATGTTGACAAGTATGTACTTCTTCTACCTTATTCTACCATCTTATATATGATCAGTTGGCAAAATGGCGGACATCACAAGTCCCGCACCTGTCCACTCTGTCCATTTTCTCTCCTATCATGTGAAAACGCTTTTGCGAAACGTTGCCGTCTTTCTGTTGTGTTCGTGAAGTTCTTGTACGCCTATCTCAGTAATCTGCTATGTAAGTATCCTTTTCTCTACCTGTATTACCATCTTATATATACATATAGTGGTTGGGTCTCGGGTTCGATTCCGGCTTTGCCAAGGGAGTTTTCCAAAGCGAGAGGATCTGGAACGGTGCCCTCCCAGCATCGTGATATAATTTGGGAGATACTTCGGCTCTCTTCTCTCAACACGTCTGGTCAGCTGGGAGCAGTAGTGGATTGAATATGGATATGAACTATTATTATTATTATTATATGGTAAAATAAAGTAGAAAAAGGTACTTACCTATATGTATATACATAGATTCAGGCTTAAACATTAGAAAAAGTAGGATAAATTTTAGAAGATTTTCGAAGTATCAATGTTATTTTTTTCTTCTTTTGTGTTTGGTGTATTTTTGCCACCTTTTACCATGCAATATTTATTTATATACCTGCACACGTACTATATACACAAATATGTTTGACTGCCAAGGGCGAGTGATATATATGTATCACTTACAGGAAACGGAGAAAAATTCAATGTTCAGATACCTGTAGAAATTTACCCTGAAGAAATGTCCCAAAGGTATATAAAACTACAAGTAGAAGGCGAAAAGGTAGTGTAGTTGTTAATAAATATATCAAGTATGTAGAAAAGAATGTGAATGTGAATGTAAAATGAGAAAATTAGATTAAAAGATAAAAAGAGGAATACCATCCATCTTTCTCCCATTTGTATTCCTCTTTTTAGTTTTTTAATGTGTTTATTTTTAGCTTTTTCTTTTACGTTTATTGGAAAAATAAATTATTAACAAAATAGACATGTTAACACACAGAGAACGAATGTATTTTCAAAATACGTACCCTAAAATTTAATTGTAGTAGTCCTCTTCTTAAGAAATAAGTGATTTCTGCGAAAGCACTTTTCGCCCTCTATCTGATGGCTTCTTCAGTGCAACAGCGACTTTATTATTTACTTATCGGCTACTACTTACTCTACGACTTACAGAACTCGCAAGTTCATCACCACAATAAAAAAAAACATTCGCAATTGGATTCTATCCTGAGCAAGATCAAGCCGGTTTCATCACGAACTCGTACTTCGCGAAGATCTTTTCTAATATTGTTTTCCCAACGACGTCTAGGTCTTCCCAGTGGTCTCTTTCTATTCGGCTTTCCAACCAAGATGGAATATAATCTTCCTTTCTTTCCCATCCGAGCTACATGGTCTACCCACCTTAGTCATCGCGATTGCATTATTCTTACAACATCGGGTCAATCGAACATTCCATGAAGTTCATGAAGCTCTTCTCCATTCTCCAGTCATCTCATCACGTTTTGGTCCGTATATCTTTCTCAATACTTTATTTTCAAACACTCGGAATTTATGTTCATCTGCTAGAAACGTACTCCAATTTTCGCAACCGTAAAGTATTACCGGTAGAGTAACCATTCTGTAAATTTTCAGTTTCAACTTTCTTGATATTAATTGCGAGGTTAGGAGTTTCTCTACTGAATAAAAACATGCGTTGCCCGATACTAAGCGACTTTTTATTTCTTCCGTTACGTAGTTTATTTTCTTTATGTTCTTATTCTTAATTGTTATCTATCTATTTCCCTGTATTTCGGCTCGTTATCATGTATTTTGTTTTCTCTACATTTACCTTTAGGCCTATCTCATTGCACGCTTCTACTAAGACGTCAGTGTTACTTTGTAGTGCCTTCATATCTTCTCCTATTAAGTCTACAGCATCCGCATATACGAACAGTTCGTCTAAGCCACTCAGTGTTAGGATAAAAGGACTATTACAATTAATTTTAAAGGTACGTATTTTTTATAAATTTTATTATTTTTTACACTCAAAATTTATAATAATAATCATTAATGCTTTGACTGACTCTCTTTCACAATTACAAGAAAAAATAAGCAAAAGATCTTCAGAATCTGAATTGTCTCAAAATAGGATATACGTACCCCAATAGCCACATCTATTTCGGCCGATATCGATAACCCCTGATTTGCGATTTCTGTCGATGTTGTTCTCCAATATCGGTCAATATCGAATTGCAAACACTTTTGTCGATATTGTCCATATCGATGCTCATTCGCCTGGATTCGAACCTGCAACCTGACGATTTGTTGTTCGCTATTTTAGCAATTACGCTACAGGGCCATTCTTCAAGAATAATACGTAGATTATACACTTAATCAGCTCAGACATAGAATGTTGTGACATAGACAGACTTTAAGCAGGTAGTATGTAGAAGTATTATACATATTATTATTGTACAACGCAAGTTGTTTTCCCATGATATAGACTTTCTTGAACACATAGGATGCCCTTCGGAACAATATCGACAATGGCGATATTTCTCTAAACGTAATATTTTAACCTGATAAGTATTTTTTTTTTTTTCGTGATTGGTATCCGTACTATTGGTCCTGTTTTGGTCCGCTGTCCTTGTGTTTCTGAGGTAATTTGTTCTCAAATAATATGGTAAGATACAATGCAACAAAATACATGTTCAAAACATCTGATATCTCAAAAATATTTCAAATTCTAAAACTTTAGATAACACACACTAACAACATTAGTTTGCATCTCTTTATCAATAATTAACACGACAATACGTTCGAAAACTAAAATAAGCAAGTAAGAAAACTTAGTCTTGCTTCACTGAGTCACTTTCATCCACTTTCTTGCATGCAGCTTCTAACATGGTTTGTGAAAATTTGCAACCCTTTCTGATCATTTAAATTCACTTAGCGGACCCCAAAAATTCACTTTCCACACCGTTTAAGCTAGAGATACGAAATTTGGCATAAAGGTTATTATTAATAATAGTAAAAAATGTGCCCATGGATTTGTATCTAAAACTGTAAACCAGGTTGAAATAAGACTGAAACTTAAGGCAGGTGTTCTTAACTTTGATTACATAGATTCAGACTACTACGAGTTATCCCATTCATTTTCAATCGAAAAGAACGTCTCTTTCTCGGTGAAGGGCTAAGTACTCTTGTTTTTGGTCCTAGTTCTTCAATGTGCATTGATATCTCGAGGCAAACATCAGAAGACGTTCTAAATGTTTCGTTATGTGGAGAAGTTCTTAATTTACAAACTCAAACTAAATTCCTAGGACTTCATGTAGATTATTTATTTAAATGAGAAGTTAATCTTCAAACACTCAACCAAATGTTAAATAGTGTTAGTTTTATGTTAAGAGTGTTGAAAGATAAACTAAATGAAAAATCACTCGGAAGTGTATACTTCTGTCAGTTTCAATCTTTGCTTAAATATGGAATTATATTTTAGGGGAACAAACTTTCAAGTACTAAAATATTTAAATCCCAGAAGCGAGCTGTACGTATTCTGAAAGGTATTTGTCTTCAAGGATTTAAACATTCTTCCTATTACTTGCCTATACATATTTGAATCTTCATGTCATGTGAAATTGAAGTGTCTGGTGAGCAGGTGTATTGTCCACAGGAAGGAGCACTTCCTTTGAAAGTTAACTACATCATTTCACTTTGATTTTTATCCGCAATTGTTGCAGCAATTGAGCGTTATAATAACCTGTAATAGTGTAGCCTTTTGGGAGATAAATAATCAACCATTATCCCTCCTTCAGAATCCCAGAAAGCGCTGGCCATTTTCCTTCCTGTTGATTTTGCTACTTTGAACTGTTGAGGGGATTACTGACATTTTATTCCACTGTTATTTCATTTCAGAGTCAAAGTAATAACCCATGTTTCATATTTAGTCACGTAGTTGCTTATTCCTTTCGAACTTTGAGAGAATTACCTTGCTGAATATCACTCTCATCATTCTGAGGTTACGAACGAAATCGGGATACTCCCCTTGCTGACACCTTTTTCATTCCCAAAATGTTGGAACCGTTTGCTGGAAACGTTCACTACTTCAGCTATTTGTGTGACTGAATTTCTGCGGAAGCCTTCAATCAGCGTCCGGACAGTATCACTATTTTCATGTATTGTTACTGTGGAGGGTGTATGGATCTTCGTTTGTGATGGATAAGCTCAAATTTATAAAACCCTGTCACCTTCCACTCAAGGCGACTTGTACGTTCTTATAGTTTTGTCTTGTAATAGGACTAATGTGATAGTTTACTTGGATACAAATCAGAACGGAGCTCACTTCCCTCTTAATGTCATTCTGATTTGCTAGAAACAAAAGCTACTCTTGTTTTACATGTGAAATTTCCTCATGAGGAAAATTCGGCGGGCCTCCGGTGGCCCGCCTTCATGGTTGGTGGGCCACCGGAGGCCCGCCGAGTTTTTCTCATGGGGTTGTATTCAACTACCAAACAGAAATCAATACCACAAAACGTCTACAAACATCTGTAATTTACAACAATCATACCCCCTTCATCGTATGACCCTACTACCAATAAGATACAAGCACAACAAATAGTCGCGTTCATCATTGGCTGTTGTGCTGGTTAGGTAGTACAATAACATTGAATATACTAGCTCTTTAAATATGTGAGATTAACGGAACTGGCTTACGTTTTTAAGTACATACGTACGCTGTTTTGTATTTCAGAAGAAAAATCTGGAAATTCCATCAGGGTGTGGGCTTCATCCTTCAGTAGGACAATTTTTCTAAAACACAATAACACGTCTTCATGCGCTGATCCGAGTATAGAACAAAATAATCTCTTTGTACTCACATTAAACTTACTTTCTGGTTTGTTTTCCCTTGTGTGGTTTTATCTCCACAAAATCATTTGATCGAGGAAGTAATACAAATGCTTACAATATTAATATTAAAAGACAAACACTCAAAATGTCCACCGAAGCAATAAGAAAAATGCTACCAGGGAAATAGATAATAATGCTTTAACAAAAGAAAATGACAATACGAATGGGGATAATCGTATTGTTGTGTATAGAATTTGCATCACTTTAGTTGTTATGAAAACCTTAAAAAAGGTAATAATTGCATATAAATACCTTGTATGTGAAAACTAGTTGGAAAATGCACAATAAAATTAGGCGTGAATCCAATAAAAAAATTTCTGTGCGTTTCTGTACTTTTATCCATGTACCGTATTATCTATTTGATTCGCACTGCACGATTTACAAGAAGCTTCTCAACTAAAATTGCTACAATCAGTGGAAATGTCTGCTTTTAACATCGATTGAGTATGTCTTCTGGTTTAGTTGAGGTCATACGAAATAGAATTGCCACGATCAGTGATTATTTCAGACTGTTTTATCAGGGGGGAGGGGATCTTGAAACAGTTGGGATGATTGGTGATTAAGTGACCAATACTGCTGCTGCTATTTTATTATTATTATTATTTGTTAACATCCTTTACATCTGCCAAGACAGCGTCAACATCTTCAATCCCGAACAACACACACAATTCCTTAAACTGATTTTTATTTACTTCAAAAAATGTTTAAAGCTTTCAAAACACGTGGTTAACTGTATAAGTTTCACAGATCTATCACTAAATGGCAGCTCTATTTCATGTATGATACTTTTCACAATGTTTTCACACTTTCCAAGCTTTCTGCTTTGGACATAAAAGTCTTCTAATCCAATACAAAGCATTCTTCCCTTTCAAGCTTTTTTGTTTTCCTTTGTATTGCATTTTCTGCATCATTCTGCTCACAGGAGGTAACAATTTCCTTTAAATCAGTGCTTGAAGTGGGTTAGAAAAGGTAAGGGAACGGTTGCAGAAGCGGGCTAGAAAAAGTAAGGGTACGCTTGCACCTAGTGGCGTGCACCTATTGAAAGTAAAGGCGATGAGTTCCCATTAATAAAAAGGTAGGGGTATGCCAAATTCAAAATAAAAAAGATAGGGGCACGGTGTATCTACTTGTCACTGATACTCTCAGTGGGTTACAATTGATACTGCATTCAATGTTTCAGCTAATAACCCTAAAGCTATTATGAAACAAAAAGAACCCTACTGGCTAAGTTAGACAAATCAGCACCGTCATTATGAATCTGTTGTTAACATGTCACAGTCAGAGACCATGCGATAGTGACATAACCAACGAATGCCCACAGCGTTCGGAATTCTGAACAATAATATACCTGAAGTACAGTTTGAATTTCATGCAAAATTCGTTCTCTTTCTGAGGAACAATGAATCGCGTTATAAATATTTTTAAAGACATATAGAACGAGTTTCATCACAGCGCACTTATTTCTGGAACTAGGGACAAGAGACAAAATATACGCTCTACAGTGAACGTACAGGTAACTCAAACTTTTCCTCCATACAGACGATCTTGAACCCTTCTAATATTACCAATGATATTAGCAGCCCCATCGAAAGAGAATGAAAATAGTTTATTGATAGCTAAGGTTTCGTTTATTTTAAGTTTTTATTTATTTGTTTGTTTTATTTTTTAATTCTTTGTCAATAGCCTGAAATATTTGTTCAACATCAGAACCACTTAGTTGCACAAAACCTAAACATCTCTTTCTCACTTGAAAGAAAGGTACAGGGGCAACATAATCGACTATTAACGATCATTCAATTGCACAGTTAATATATGTGGCCTCTTCAGCCATTATAGAGTGATTCCGATAACTAGTTTCTTCATTGTCAAGGACGTCCCCAATGCACTGCAATAATTCTGTAGCTGTGGATTTACAAATATATGTAGATCTTTCACCAGCTGACTTGATTCAGCTGTCGAGATTTTAGTTTTTCTTTCTACAAATCTTGTAAATTAGAGCTTCACACTTTGTGGTGTGAGGTATGTAGCAGTACGCCATCTTTAGTCTCGTAAATTTTGATAAACACCATAAAGACTGGCTTATAATAAAGGCTGCAATTTCACGTTTGTAATGTGAATGAATCAAAACTTTATTCCGTGCTGCATTTGAACCGGGGGCACCTTAGAGCAGTGGAGATAACTTTTAATTTATAAAACGAAATTTCTTTTGTCCAATAGTTATAAATTGCAAACATCATGCCACATAGGTGTCATTTCTTTTTCGCCATTTGTTTACGTTACCTCGTGAAGTATGATACTTGATGTAATTTGTGGGTATCAAAGTAAAAGTTCATATCACAGATTGTAAGCTTCTGGAGAGAAGAGAACTGTAGCATGTCTTTCCATGTTAACTTACGAAGTAACTACACTCCTTCACGCATTAAATTGCCCTTGTTGCTTTCTGATAACCCTTCTCTTTCTCCAATAATAACAAAATGTGCGTAATTGGACGTACTGGGGCAGCTTTTTTAAAAAAGGGGGGTAGATTTGAACAAGGTCGCAGCTTATGTTCCTACAGCTAAAACTTACTGTTGAGAAGAAAAAATAGTTTCCAAGATATTAACAGTGTAAAAGCATTTCAATTAGGGTATGTGTAACATTTTAAACAAAATTTGTACGAGTTAAAAGTTTATACAATCCTCATAACACCAATAAAGACACAAGCAAGCAAGTAACGTTTATTAACGACTGCGTAGTTTATGTTAATTGTATGACTTCAGATTACTTTCTTCTGCTTCCGTATTTGTTTGTATGTAGAAGCATTTACTAAGAAATGAAATGATCTTGTAATAAAATTGAGGTTGTGTTCAATACTGCTCCAGCCATGTTCAAAGCTACCCCTCCCTACGGGGGCACCTTTTAACGATAGCCTCCCAGTTCCTGTCCTTGCTTTAAGGTGACAATGAAGTACGTCATTTTCCTCGGCGAGCTGTATGTGTTCCCATACATACGTTATTTATCTCTCTAAACAAATTCTCTGAGTGTGAGGAAGCAAAATTAAATTAGGCCAACAACGTGTTCAAAGGTGTCTCCCTCTCACTGTGCGTAGGTATGTTGTGACGCTAAATGGTGTGCACGTTGTGACGTTCTACGTTTGAAACCAGAATGCCTCAAATGCTGTTCATACGTATTATAAAATAACAAAATCTAGAATTAGTTACTTATTTTTTTTTTTAATTATCACTAACAGCTTCAAATTAATACAAACTGTTTTAGTTCTAGACAAAATTACTTTTGAGCTCGTTGGGGGGGGGGGGGGGATTTACCCCAGTACCTCTCTGAAATAATCCCTGACCAAGAAGCCCAATAGATACATATAGATGCAAAAGTTTGTTATCCTCATTACGTTGCATGACTGTTTGTTGTTTATAATTTACTTGAAGCGCTAAAAGTTACTTGGAAGAATCTTTTAAAACTTATAAAACACATGAAATCTATTCGTGTAACTAGGTATTCCACATAATATAACATTGTTCACGAAATGCAGAACATAACATGGGAATTTAACATGGGTATAATAATCTCCCAATCTATCTAAACGAATCAAATGCCTTTAATCAGTTCACTGATTCAGTCCGGAATGGGAATATGCTGCAGATATAACATTTTTACTCAGTAGTCGAATATCTTTGAGTTGGATTTTCAAAGCATCAAGAGGACTTAAAACTTTTTGTAATGTATATATGATATGATATTTATGCGAACTACAATGTAGGAATTGTCATTTACAAGTTGCAGAGTACATTAATCTGTACAGAAAAGTATTAGATACATTGCGTAAATTTAAGATTGTAATCGTACAGACATTTCAAACAATTTGTATCATTACATCCACACATACAGTAAAAGAAAGAGTCTAGTTTCTTCAAGAACTTAAAATTACTCATTTCGCAAGCAATGAAATTTGAAATTTCTTGAGATTTACTTTGAACTATTAGGGTTTTTGGATTCCAGGTATTACTAACAGAATAATAGCATTTAGACCCTAATCAAGAAAAAAAGCATGACCTTTTTCTCAAATTTATTTTCGTTGGCCTTTAGGAATTCTCGCAGTTTATTTCAGAATTTCACGCTTATGTTATCAATATTTTTATACCTGAGCGTGGTGTTCAATTTCTGACCGTTAGGTCACTAAGGTAAAAATGCTAGAGTTTTTAGCGTAATTGTTTAGGTAACGGTTTAGCAATATAACACATTCTACAATAAATACACAAGCAACAGGAATTATATACAGCGTTTGAAATAATAATTTGCAGTGAGTTCTGGGATGAGATTTGGTCATGACTCGCAAAGCCCATTTTTTACAAGACAAAGCACTTATCAATACGAGCACTCATACATTTCTTACTTCTGCCCAAAAAATATACCGTAAGCTATTAAACTATGGAAATACACAAAGTAGGCTATTTTGAATGGGTCAATTCGATAAATTCTTGCAAGGAATCCGAACATCCGACACCAAGTGTGGTATCGTCTGAGAACAGAACTGTCTTCGCCAAGAGTACAAGAAGTAAAATCATTAACATACATTGGAAATAGTAGTGGGATATTTATTATCAGTGCCATTTATGTTTGAGTTCTTTAACTTTGAGACACATGATTCTATTTCTAAAGCTGTACATAAAGTCAGAAACATGGCGTGATGAACGACGTACAATAAGGACGAATTAGTTGTGTTGAACTTATTTCCTTCAATATTCCTAGTAACATTTACAAAATGTTAGTTAAAATATGAATAAACCTTTCTGTCGGCACTTAAAATCCTCTAGATTTTAGAGAAATATTTTGTTCTTGTAGTTTTAAAGCGATTAGATTCGTTTTCAGTTATATCCCATATCGTCTTGTTTTTATTAAGGACATTTACAAAATTGCTATTAAAATACAGTTAATTGGCTTTCTTAAGCACTCTGATGTAATTTTCTGTATCGTCTGTAATAGTTAATTATCAAGGGATCATTACCTAAGCGTTGTTTATAGGGACATCTATCCTTGTTCTGGATCTGAGAATACCAACAGTAATCCAAGATTGACTCTTTTCTTTATATAAACGTTCGATTTTAATGGGAAATACCGTTCAGTAAAAGACTGTACGGTGTTGGAGAAATTATTATATCAGATGTCTACATCTGTCGTAGATGTAAGTGACTACCAATGTACTATATTCAAACCGTTATGAAATTCTTGGAAGTATAGTAATATATCTTGTAAATTATTAACTTATGTTTTTGGTTGAAGACTATACCTCAAGTGTCTATTACCTGGATATCGGCCACGCTACGGTTCAGAACCGTTCAAGTTGTGATGCCGCTAATCATGACTGTTCGCATTCCTGTTGCACACGTCTTCCGTTCCGCCACCGCTATCCTGCGAATGCGCCCGATCTTCTCTTGCACCAGTGTACCGCAAATACACTAATCCCGGTCTTGTAGTAACAGTACTTCCTCGGACAGTAAGACCCCACTGCATTCTTGACACAGACTGATCTTGGAGCATCCCGTCACTCACAAAACATACTCTTTCTGACACTCTGGCAGCTGAATTTCCTCTAAACTTAAGGTGTAAATTTATGTTCTGCCTTCTACTTTAGAGAAACCAAAACACTTCTAACAATCTGCATCAACAACCATCGCTATCTCTCCAAATCACAACTACCAGAACACGCTTCACATCACGGCCGCGTCTCTGACAAAACCTTCCATGTCATTACCATGAAAATTCTTAATCCTGAATCCCCTGCCAGAGTTAGGAAGAGATGGGAGCAAACGTATATCTTCTCCGCAACCCATGAATCCTGTCTTCACTACATGTAATTTCCTGTAGCCCAGTTCTTCTTCTTAAGTTCTTCCATCTTTTTTCCGTTTTTATTTTCTTTATCTTTCCTTTCCTTTTTTATTTCCTTTAGTTTTAATTTTTATCATTACTACTACTATTACTATTTTTATTTAATAATAAATTACTATCATCCCTCCCTTTACCCTCTTACTCCCTTAGAAACCTCTCACCGACCCCATTCCTTCGCCATTTTATAAATAACACAGATGGAAGAACTATATTTCGATTTTCACGAGGTCTTCCTCAAGCCGGAAGAGAGAGCAAATTTGACAAAACGTATTACGCGTAAGTTTCAGGATGTGATGTAGGGGTTAATAGTTATTACATCTTAACTCCGACCAACACATATTAAGAGAAACCTGACCTTAAGGGGAGGGTGAAGCTTTGGGCCAAGTTTCATTTTTGCACTCAAACAATGTATTAATTCCTCGTCCCACAAGCTACGTGTGTTGAGGTCTTGGTCGTAGGGGGTAAAATGTGTATTAGTATTACACCAACACAGAAAGACAGATCAAAATTGGTGACTGGATGTGCAAAGAGACTGAGGATCTGTTTTTTTGATGATGCAAAAGTGGCGATGGTATTCATTCAAATATTCAAGGGGTCCGCCTGTTTCCCCCACCTAAAAGGCATCACAATTTTCAGGTTAGAATGTAAATTACAAGTGTGATACGTATCTTTCGGATTTAAGGTCTCGTGGTCACTGGCAGTATTGATACTGAACGTAGAAGAAGTGATGAGAATGACGCAGGTCATACATACGTCTGAGTCGCTTGCATGTGTGGGCACCGGTTGGAGGTGGTAGGATTCGTACGAACTAAGATTTCGGGGAGGCGGCATGAAAAACTAATCTAGCTCTAATGGGAAACATTGATCTTGTAACTGATAAGATAAATTAAGTACATGGGTGGTAATAAGTACTATAACTTACGCCCATCCCGATCTTCTCTCTGAGTCGAATTGGAGAATATGGAACTGAGAATGCAGAAATTGTTTGACGTTAGTTAGTTTAGGATGTAACTTGGTGACTAGAGCAGGTGGATTTGGATTGGTGCTAGCAGTGTGGGTAGATTGAATGTGCAAACTGCAAGTCAGATCTGTAGTGGAATTCAGACTTCCCCTCTGACAAGTAAACGTTCTTTCCTAACAATAGGGGTGATATGAGGGACTTTTCCCCGCCTAGAAATGTGTAACTATAATCCAAATAGATTATATATTTTGATATGCAAATGCTCGGAAAAAAATATTTATTTCCACTAATCTCAAATATCTTTTTTTTTGTGTGTGTATATAATCTCTGTTTTATTAATATGTGTTTATCTGTTTACTTTAAGATGTAGTTTTGGAGGGAAAATAGCGGACAGAAAGTTCTTTTTGTTAGATTTGTTTAGGTGTCTTCAGTTTCTGTATTTCGGAATATTTTTAAATGATCGTGTGTAATCGTTGCTTCGTAGTCTGTATTTTGTATTTCTACCAATCAGAATATTTGCGGGAATCTTAGGGCGGCAATTTGCAGCTATAAAAAAGACCAGCGTCCTTTTTGAGCTCTCTTTTACCGGTTATCTGCCACTTGAATCGTACTAACGGGACTCTTCAGTTATGGTAAGAACGGAGAGAAACATAAGTCGGCCTCGAATGGAACAACTCTTCGCTGGAGAGCAAGCAGCAGAGCGGACAAGTTAAACTATGTCAGCTAACGGTTCTTGTCTCGAACCGCGCCAAGTAAGTAGTGAAAGTGTGGCTTTAACTCCATAGGCAGGGATGAAATTTCAAATCTAAGAATGACAAATTGAGCTACATGTTGACAGAGAATTTCAGTTTGATATAAGGAGTACGAAATAAGATACCTTGCTATTCGTCGAGAAGATCTGTTATCATGATAGGTTCTTGTTGACACTGTGTATTTTGCAAGCCAAGTTATCTGGCCGGTAGACAACTCTACCTTCATAGTGCCAGTAAACAAGGTCTTGTATCCGATCACAGAACCTGGTTATGATTAGGGCTGTTTTTAAGACTAGTTCACAAGCTGAAATCTAAGAATGGACTCGCAAGCTAAGAAAGCTGTTGCTAATGTTTTTATCGTTACGAGGGAGCCAATTATTAACTGCAATGCAAGGATTCGTCAGATTGATCACAAAAATGTTTAAAAGTAGGGGACCGAAGTTCAAGTCCTGCTCACGCAAATGAATATTTCGAAGTAGCTCAACTAAGCTAGCAGCGTCGTTAATATGTTGAAATAAAGCAAAAAAGGGGAAACAGCTATGTGGTGTGCTGTATTTCTCGTCGGTAGGGTTGCCATGGAAACGGTTGGTGAATGCCTGTGGAACCCAGTAGTCAGTGCAATTGTGATTATTGCGTTTATGTTGATTTCCATAAATCAGGAAAGAGTTCGCTAAATACTCTTTATTATGGCAAGAAGTATGAAAGCCATTCCTGTGAGTTAATCTGATGTTCTTGGACTACATAATATGCTCGTATTGTTAACTGGTTCATTTTCTCTGTAACAAATACCTACGAGAAAGAATTTCAATCAATAGCTTTTTGTAGCAGAAGTCCCGAAGCAAAGAAAGCGTTAGTTTCGAAAGCACTTACAGTTAAAGACCCAGAGAGAGAGAGA
>JAGDQP010017745.1:0-11089 GCA_022664845.1 Lepisma saccharinum | reverse complement strand
GAGAGAGAGAGAGAGAGAGAGAGAGAGAGAGAGAGCTGGCGGTCCGCACACCAGGGAGTCACTTTGTTTTGTCAAGCAGCTGGCAGAAGAGGAGGACTGAAATGAAGTCTGGCTGACTGAGTAACATTAATTTCTTAAAAAGCTGACACACCAGGGAATCAGTAGGATCGCGGAAGTGGTTTAATTATTAATGTTATAAATAAACTGTATATCTGTTAATATCCAGATTATCATTCCCAATATGATGGAGAAAGGGGCTGGTGACCCCATCCCAAAAGTAGAATTATCTAATCGAGGTAAAGTAGTGGTTAGATTAATTCTTATCTTTATTTCAAAACTATGAAAACATTTAATTATTACTGAACTCCAGGCCGTTAGACCAGCACAAAACCTAAACCCCCCAAAAGTTATAGCAATATGTAATAATCAGGGGGGATCTAGACAAGATATATATGTGTGTGTGTTCTAAAAGTACACAACCAGAATAGTATAAATGTGGAATCCTAGCGGCAGACGGCAAGGGGCATAGAAGTTATGAGGGTTTAAAGGAGGAGCCGGTCGCAACACTAATCCACTATAGCATCTCGTAGCGCTGTTACGTAAGACAGCTTCCAAATCACCATTACAAGGTCAGACCGTGGGTAAGTGGTTAAGGCGTCGGCTTGTTGAGTGAAAGAATCCGGGTTCGAATCTCGGCGGAGGCAATATTTTTTTTTCGTTTTGTTTTCTTTCAAAACACATTTCTATCTGTTCTTATTTATTAGTAGTAAATGCTTTGTTGCATTTTATAAGATGAAGACATCATGTATAAAACGAACCCAAAGCAATCGAGTAAAGGTTGGGTTTCTAGGAAATTGTGTTCAAACTTGATGTTAGTCAATTGTTCTAAATTTGATGCGTCATCAGCTATGTGGTGTTACTATCGGTCGTTAGTCTTGAGAAAGATCTCATAAAGGTTGAAATAATGTTCTTTCATCAGTTTGTGTTATTTTTGTGTGTACAACTGGAATAATATTAAGTAAATATAGTTTCTTTTTCTTACCTTTAGTTTCACCTTTCCTTAAAAAAAAAGTAATTTTTCAGCCATTTTAGAAACTATCCACTTAGGCCCGTCACGGTACCATTAGCTGTTAAGTTTTGAAATCCACAAACGTTCTTGCCTCAGCCCATATTCGAACCCAGAACCTTGGAGAGACTAGTTTGACGCCTCAGGCCGCATAACTACTGTGGTTGGAGGTTTTCCTTTGTTTTAGTATGTAGATTGTAAAAATGGTACTTGCATTATAGAATACCAATACAGATATATGAGAAAAATTAGGTAGAACTTTGCCCCTCCTCATCATCACTCCTATGTATCTTTCATTCCTCTGGTGTGACTAGGGTTGCCAGACGTCTCGGTTTTCTGGGACAGTGCCGGTATTCAATGAAAGAATCAACATGCTTTCGGGACGCCTGTTTGTCCCGGTATTTGTTTCTTGTGACTGAATTTATCCATGGTGTTCTTGAGCGTAGTGCTAACGTGGAAAGTGTATGAATGTACAATGGACAGAGGAACGAAATCACCTTACGTGTCAACAACTGAAGGAGTAATTAAATGTATATCGAATGCTTTAGTTTTATGATTATGTAAGCCAGCGACAGTATCAGGAGATTATGGTTGATATTATAGTATAACTTAGGTTATGAATTTCATTATATCTGCAGGTAATATATGGTGTAGCGTTATTTCCTTCAAAATTCTATTTGAATATATACAAAATATTTATAAACTACACCGACAAACTTTGGGAGGTGATTCCTTGCATCAAAACAAGATGACTGACAAATTTTCGAAATCTACATAGTTTCGGAGTTACAGGCTGCCGAAAGCGTGGGAAAATGAATTTTATAGCTTCATATTTCTAACACCACGAACAGTAGAGCTGATGCGGCTTGATACCGTCCAAGACTTTAAACCGCACTATCCAAAAATGCATATTTCAAAATTTTGCAATGGGCGCGCCCGGGATTACCCAAAGGAAAAAGGGGGTTCCCAGAAGTTCTCTGAAGTAAAGATGGGTCGAAATGAGCATGTATAGGACGGCTTTCCACCAGGAAACAATAATTCATTTGCGCCAAGTCATTATTTCAAGATGATTCCATATGCCGAACGATTTTCTCCAGTTATGCGAGTTGCATAACAATCAGGACTAAGAATTTTGTTCTTTCATTAAATATTTCGTACTTTCATTTGTTATCAAAGGCATTGAATATCATTGCCCGGTTGGATACCAGTGATGACATATCTTTACTCACACATAAAATCGTATAATTCATGCTCATTTCGACTTACCTCTTTTTCAGAAAAACTCGGGGAATCACCTCCTTCATTTGAGGAATCCCTTGTGGATCTATCACACAATTTTGGAACATGAATTTTCAAATATAGCAAGTTTGAAGTCTCTGATGGTATCATGCCGCATCAGCTCTACTGTTCGTGGTGTTAGAAATATGAAGTTCTAGAGTTTATTTTCCCACGCTTTCGGGAGAATGTATCTCTGAAAAATTTCAAGAGAAACTTTCGTCTTATTTTGATGAGAGGAAATCACCTCCCGCACTTTGTCGGTGTCCAAAGATTCTTTCCCTGATTGCATTTATTTTTTTGCCGTAAACGTGACAGTTGAAACTGATGCCAAAATATTGGAAAACTAGATGAATTTAATGGGCAACAGGAAATAACATCAGTAAGTCTGCACGTGAGTACTCTTGGTAGCACGTAGCACATCTAGTCGATATATCCGTCGTCTAGGAAAGATTGTATCAAGATAGGCACGAACCTCCACTCCCCAATTTAAGAAATATTAATATTCCAAGGCATTTTTAAGGTACATATTACTTTATTCGGTGTTTCAGTAACTTCTCCACTTCTCTAATTTTATAATAATAATAACCACTGGCGTTACAGACCGAAAGGTCCTAAGCCTGCCCCAACGCCATCTATCCGCGGTTGGTGGAACTGCATCCACCTGATTGACGGCCGTGGGGTCAGCACTGCGCGTTACCCTGACCCCACACAGGCGTATCAGAGGTCTTCTAGACCAAGTGGTCATCACGTCTTCATTCACGTGACTCCCGTTTGCCTCACGACGCTGGGTGAACGCCGAAAAGTGGGGTGCTCCAGCCGGGAATTGAACCCGGGACCACACGGACATGAGTCCAACGCTCTATCCACTAGACTGTAGTCCCCCCCCCCACCTTTTCTAATTTTACCACGAGTAATTTGATAAAAGTACAGGTATCTCTTATCAGGAACTTTTTCGAAAATTTTTAATTTCGTTTTTTTTTTTACCCAAATAAGTATATCAAAATAAACATTAAGTTGATACATTTTGATAAGTAAATAAATGAAAGAAGGGCAACAAAAGTATGCACAAATTTATAAGCAGTTAAAAAAGTCTCTCTCATTTGGTTATTTTGTCTTATATATATGGTATATGGAAGTCCCAATTTTTCAGTTACAAAATCTGGCAACCTTAGGTGTGACCAGGCCTTTGGGGAAAAGTTGCCATCTTTTATTTGTGTGAACTGAGTGTCAACCCACATAAATGTCTTTAAAAATGTCAGTAACCCTTTCTTTATACCTTATTTTGCCATTCATAAATATGGACAATAGCAGCAGAAGCAAGAATAATTCACGCGTAACTTTCGCCAATAAGAAAATGTAACAAAGACTAAAAAAAGCTCGAGAAGTGGATATGCTACTATACTGAAAGCTACTTAACCAAAGCTAGGTGTGATTACGTGAAGAATACTCATCGTTAGTGTTTTGTCGATAGTATCACGTCCTTAGAACACTTATAGTCTTCTTCACTCGTCTCGAACATGCACGCTTTCTTAGTCTCCAGTTTTTCTTTACAATTTCTAGCCGTTTTCTTCGTTCTAACAAATCTTTAATTCAATTGCTTCCTTCAATATATTGCGTTGGTGCAATTCAAGTGTCCCTGCGAAACGCGTGTTTATCATAGAGGGCGACACAGTACTGCCCTCTACCTCGTGGAACACGTAGTCAGCGATCTCAGTAACTAGAATGGAACGGTCTGAGGAACTCACGGACTTTCAACGTGGTCGGGGGCTACTTGTGTAAGAAGTCTGTGCATAAGATTTGCACCCGTTTGAACATCCCCAGGTTACTGTTTCCGATGTTATAGTGAAGCGTAATCGTCTATCATCCATTGCCACCATCACACAGGAATTCCAAAACTACATCAGGATCTCCTCCAAGCAGCATGACTGTTCGGCGCAAGATGTGGAAACAAACTTTCATTTCCATGGCCGAGAAGCCACCCATAATCCAGCAATATCACACGTGCATAATTGGATACTTGAATTACACCAGTAAACATAAGTCAACCATAAAATAAAAGGTATAAAATTCACAAAGAACAGGTCACAAGAAATAAAAATATGCATCATTTTGTCCGGTCCGAGTGGTGAGAGGTCAGTGAAGCAGGTGTGAGCACACTGACCACAAGGCGAGTCGCATAATGAGAAATGGATTTGTGACTTTGCCTCGTGATGATCGACAAACTTAATTTGCCTTCGATCGTCACCAGGTTAGTGTCCCGACCTCACTCCTGTTCACATCCGCTTCGCTGTTCGTTTTCTTTTTTTATTCAACTACGAAATTCACTGGACCGAACGAGATATTTTTTTTTATTTTTATTTCTTTTGAAGTGCGTGATTTTGTTTCCAAGTAAAATGGTAATACGTGGTATGATCAGAACATATCCTAATCAGTCTTGTTCCCTCTTCCCTGAATCTTTGAATCCTTTGTTGCCTTTTCATTAGCGGGTTTGAGGCAGCTATGGCCTAAGCCCAGCCCATCACATGCCTTAGGAATGACAATCCTTCGGCGAACATTCTACAGGAAAAGAGACTAAAGAACAAAGCGACCAGAGCCTTATTGTAGGTACAGTGGACAAAAGCAAGTTGTAAATTTTGAACAAATTTTCGTTCGAATACTATTAAAACTTTGATAGAGCAGGCGTGTTTCCTTAAAGACCCAATTTCGTAAAATTCCTTGTACTTGCGATGACTTAGTGTCATCCTCCAAGATTCTTCGAAGACACTCCCCAATCAAATAACTTGAAAACGAAACCAACGCTGAAAAACTAATTGAAAATTCTGGCGTAAATTCTGCCTGAGAATTAGGTTCAAATACATCTGGATGTAGAAATTCCGCCTTTGATTCATCAGCCATTGTGCAACTTGCAGATCATGTTTATCCACAGAGAATATATGAAACAAAATATACAGCGCCGATGGTCGCGACTGAGCAGTGCGTTCAAATGTAGGTCTCTCCGAAACAACAGATTTCTCAGCAATGTTTTCATAGCTATGCCATATCAATTCTCGCGAAACATCAATCTAAAAAGAAGAGAAATTGCTACACAGAAAAAAAGAATATACAACACCACACTTACCTGCGACCAACAATATGTAAGAAAAAGAATAAATATATGCGACATATTTTTTTAACCTAACTGTACTTTTGTTTACTTTTATATAAATATCTTGGGTATGGTGGCTCCTGCGGCGCGAGGAATGGTTTATATACACAGAAGGTTGACCATGCCTTGATAGTTTAGTGGTTAGAATACCCTAACCGGCAACTTAAGTCACGGTAACGTCTAATTTTTCTGTATTTTTCAGATAACTGTACATCGCCTGACATTCAGCAGTGGCCTGGTCCAGAACTTCAACTATTAGATCACGGAGGCTAGGTATAAAGTTACTTATGATAGAAATGTTATTCAAGATAATATTACTCTCTCAGATTTATAGAAATTGACCAATGAGTTGCACAAATATTTAAGAATAGATTCAAAATTCATGTTTCGCGCCTGCAGCGTAGTATACTAGTTTGCGAGTTGCTCGATTGTGCAAATTTCGGGTCTGGAAAATATTTCCATGAATCTGAGAGGACAGTGGCGAAGCGTAGGCTAAATAAATGGGTAGACAATGTAAAAAAAAAAAAAAAAAAAAAAAGCTCCACGCAAAATGTTCCCGTATTACTCATTGTCAGTACCTTCTTCCTAAAAATATAGCAATTCAATGAATATGACAGTTAAAACAAATAAACTAAATATTTTTAACGGAGAGACACTGTCTTCCCTGTCTATCCTTAGTCTTCGCCACTGGTACATATTCGGAAATAAATAAAAAGGATCAATGTGTATTTAACAAAGCCTTGTAACTGTATTTATGCCATGTTCCTTCACTCTTAAGAAGTATATGTAGCCTAAGATTTGTTATTGTCAACAATTGTTTTTTCAAGTTCACAGATCATTCAGAAGTCTAATATTTTATACTCCACTGTATACAATAGCTATCTTCATACTCTCTTATTACGATTTAGTGTTTTATAAAATACTGTAAATTTGAACAGGTAAGACAAACCATAAAACCAACAATTCTATAATTTCTAAAATTTTCTTTATTTAAACATCTCTGTACAACTTTATAAAAAAATATCCTCAATATACGATACAAGAGAACATAAATTAAAATGAAGGGAAAATTAACATTGATGAAAAATAATTTAACTAAATTTTTTTGGTGGATCTTAATATTTAACTCTTTTTTTTTTTCCACCCTACAACAGGCCTTCCGAATAGTAAAATCAAATATTAAATTATGTCAAAGAAAAAAAAAAGCGGATGATACAGTAGACATCATGAAGATAAATGAATCAATGTGAATTTATTTATTTTTTTGTTTCTTTGCAATACCGTGCAGAAAATACTTTTGTAATTAGCATTATTACTATTAAAATATACAAGTGGCACATATATCATGCACCGACAATTTTTGTAATTATTATTTGTACCATATATTAACAAAATGGCTTACTATGTAGAAGCCATTATGCCCTTTTTTAAAAAAAAAAATCTAACGATCAACACTAAAATATAATATAGAAGTTGATAACCATTAATAAAAATGGCCGCCTTAGAATGACGATACGTTTCCATAATGAATCATCATTTTAAAGATATATAATTATTGATTCAAGATAAAGAATGTGTCCATAATTGCAATAATGGTTCTTTGGAACTTTCATGTACGCACATTCGCGCACGCACGCACGCATACACACACACAAACACAGTACAAACATACATAAAACAAAGAATATATATAATGATTTTTCTTCGTGTACCCTTTTCCTTCTTAACAGAGACGAAATAAGAAGGGATATAAAGAGAGTTAACGTGCAATTTCTTAAAAGTGTTCGAAGAAAAGAAAAATCGCCACATATTGGAAGTTATCTACGAAAAAAAAAAATTTTTTTTTTGAAACATTGTTTGTTGTTCTAGAATTACGTATTAGACTAACTTCTCTTTCATTTCAATCTTTATCACCACGCACAAGTAATTTCGGTATGTTTATCCAGTCAAAACAACGTTGTAAAATTTCTGGAAATCATTAAGTATTTGAAATATGATTAAAAAAAACAACATCAAATGCAAATCTTACAGTTTAAAATCTACGCTCATTATATAAATACATATACGTATTAATGTGTTTAGTTACTATAAACGCTACATGTTTGAACATTTTACATTTATTTTAATTAAAATTTGTGCGTAGTTAACGACCACAAAAAAAAAATGTGGTCGCATCCGTAGGTAAATATAAAAAAAAAATTCTATACACATTCTCTACCAAAGTAAGTTCAAAGAATATTGCTCTTTTTTTTTTTTGTTTGTTTGATTTTACTTATGTGAAAAATAGTTAATGTACAAATATATATATATAGCATATTTTCTCTTAAGTATGAGAATTCCAATATGGGCAGTAAACATTAAACATAACGAAACATAGTCATTTTATGTACATATAAAAAAAAACATTCGTACGACAGTTGATAACTGAGCAGTTTACACAAGATAATGAAACGTTATACACATATATATATATTCTTTTACACAACACAAATAAAATGAGTGGTCCCTTTGTAGGGGAATATACCAAAATACATCACTAGTAAAGTTGTACTTTCTTTAAAAGTTCCTTTTTCTTTACAACTGTGCAGAAGCATTAAAAAAATTATTGTCAATATCTTACAATGCAGCTTTGAGTTCTCGAACTTATTTCTCAACAAATACTGTGTGTTTCTTGTTTCTTTAATTGTTTCCGAAACGTCATTTATAAAATAAAATAATAAAAAAAAAGTCTCGCGCACAAAAAGAACGATTGTTGAATACGTTTCTTGCATACGTTGTTCTGCTATAATGGAACAGCAGAAAATGTTGAGTAGGAACAAATTGGATTGACAACAAAAAAAATGTAGCGCAAAGAAAAAACAAATTCAGCACTGTTCTATTTTTGTGTTCTATTAACAATAATTCCTCAAACGCAGAAGAAAGTGTTTTTATTTATTATTACTGTATATGGATTATATATTTATACTCTTAAATGAAATAAGAGCGTGATTCTCAGTGTGTGTATTGCTTGAAGAATTTCAGGTGATTTTAATAATCAACAAAGAAAAAAAAAAGATTATAATTATTGAAGAAATTTGTGCTTTCTAAAATATTATGCGTTTCGAAAAATTGACAATAAAGTGTCCATTATCCTTCCGCAAGGATCTCAGAAAGTAATCTTTTTAAGCTATCCAATCCTGTCAGAAAGCCACAATCTGGTCCGTGATGTACTAAAGAATCGCCATCAAATCCACTAAAAGTGGTGTGTGCAAAGTCTATAATACGCACATCAACTTTGGCGGGACAACTCACAACAGACCTTGCTTTTCTATTGGTGGCTCCACCACCAATCACGCTATGGTGATCTTTACCCTGCCACTGTGGTTTTGGAATCGCTCTAGAGAGAGACTGTGCTCCTCCTCCTCCGATGTCTATATCTGACGAAGCTTCCTCGGACGATTCTGTGAGTTGAGAGGAATCACTATAGTTCATCCAGCTATCGACAGACATTGGACTCGCACTATAATGTCCGGAATTAAGGTTTGTGGCAGCTCGTAATCCACTTCCTCCATTGCTGGAGGCATCTAAGAAACAAGTGTCTTCAGAAATATAGGAAAAAGTATGTACTTTTGCCTCGTTACTACTTTCGTCGTGAGTTTGAGATAAGAAATCGGACGAACTGCTTCCGTCTAATTCAGGATCGTAAAAGCCACCAACACTAGTGTCTGTAAACGATTCCCTTGTTTCTTCGTCACTAAGTTCTGATTCAAGGTTGGAGTTCTGGAAGGAGTTGTTCAGACGGGAGACATCATGATCTAATCGAATTGAAGGAAGATATGTTGGTTCGTCAGACTCTGAGCCTTCATAAACTACCAAAAGAGAGCTGAAATTGAAAAACAGAGGGCACTCATAAACATCATAGAACTAAATATCAGGAAAAAATTAATATTTGTTTCAGTACTGAGGTGGACTACACATGGGTAAATTTCACAACGAAGATTTTATACTAACTTTAAAAATGGAAATTAATATGACTCTGGTGAGTTCGAAAAGAAGCTCTACAAATTAAGCTGAAATACTATTCCACGACAATTGTATTTATTTGGCTTGCTTCAGGTACTACACACTGTTAAGGTGCAGTTTCGTTTAGGTGATGGTCGTATGCAATGACCGCATTCATTGAATGCGTGCGACGCCACACTATATCTATACGATCATATGATTTATTTTTCGTGCATTAGAAGTTTAAGAACTTTCTGTAAACATTTTTTTTACAGTATCAGAATTTTAGACATGATTACAAACAACTATAATAATAATATAAGCAGCATTTTAAATTAAACTCAACTTTCATTCAATATGAAACAATGCTGTTACTTCAAGCTGCTGAAATACTCTGCTGCCATCTATTGAGCTCCAAACTTATTACATCTGTGCATGCATTCTCTTTCTTTCGAGTTTTACCATCAATTTCATAGCATTTTCGTCCAGTTCTTGACGTAGCTTTCAGTCATCTCTGCTGAAGTTCATATTTGGCACAAAATAGTTCCAAATTCAAAGAAAACACGAATGTAAACTGCACAATACTCAGCAATGCACGCGACTGCTGCAGCTTGACTGATCTCCGAGGAGTCGTTCCAACAGTTGCATACGACATCATGCGTCCGATGCACAAACCAAACCGACTCCACTTATTTCCCTTCAACGTGTCAATGCAGTGACGCGTGCAGCAGTTGCTTGCGATCAGAGCGTGCAATCATCGCACAAACGACACCGCACTTTAAGAAGTGAAACGATTAAGCGAAGTTACATTTTAAATTGAAAAGAAAGGGAACATGGAAGCTAAATGAGAAATCAGAGTTCTCTGTAACAATGGATAGAGGTCACATAGGATATGGATCTGACAATCAAGAGTTTAAAAACTGGTTATTTATTGTCTCTATCCCTGTGAAGACAATGAACCTGAATCCACTCTTTAAACCAGGCATCGGAAACCCGTCGATCGCGAGCTACCGGTAGCTCGCGCAAGGTTAACTTTACTGTCTGGCCAGCGAGTAGAATTTATCGAACAAACTTTCATTCTATCTTTGATAGCTCAACACAACACACTTCCATATTTGGGGAGTGGCTCTTTGGTTGGAAAGTTTGCCGATCAGTGCATTAAACTGTAGGCCTTACTTGTAGGATGTAATCTCCATCCGATGGAAGGTGATGGCAAACTAAAATCAATTCACTTTGACCAGCCTCAAGACAGTACACCAATCATCAAACATGTTACCCATTCACACACGGCAATAAAAATGTAAATAATAATAAAACCTTATGACAAGATACACCATGGTCGATGTCAATGATTATCTGTAGACCGTTTTGACAATGAGGATAAAATTTTCAACGAGAAAATAAAGTATGAAAATAAATGAAGTACTTAAACTAAATGGAAATAAACAAATAATGAATGATAAAGCGAAAAGAAAATACGTTTAACATTTAAATATGTCTTTTAGAGCGAGAACTACGATGAGAAGTGGCTGATAGAAAGACATCATATATCTCCTACACATGATACCGCATGTGTGTTATAATTATTTTATATATATATATATATATATATATATATA
>JAGDQP010017744.1:17044-37891 GCA_022664845.1 Lepisma saccharinum | reverse complement strand
CTATACCAGGTGTGTAAATATGAAACCGGAATTTGTGCATAGACGGCGTTAGCTGTCACTGTGGTTACCGTAAAACTGCGTCCTTGGCGCCACTTGCTTGTTTTGACTGCTGATAACGATTTGCAACTCACAACCAGACAAGTTTCATGCCATAGTGTAGTGTTTAATAGCGTTGAACATGGCGCAATTTGTACCTACAAACTACGATGTGAGGACAGCATTGATTGTTTGTTACCATTTGAAGAAAACTGCTACAGAACCGCATTGCATGCTTGTCGAAGCTTACGGTGGTCATGCTCTTGGTAAGTCACAGTGCTATGCGTGGTTTACAAAATTTAAAAGTGGCGATTTTGATGTGAGACGTGGAAGACCACCGAAAAAGTTTGCAGACAGCGAATTTCAAGCTTTGTTGGATGAGAATGACGCTCAAACGCAACAACAATTCGCGGATCAATTAAAGCTTCCATAGAGGTATGGAAAAACGACCAGAATATGACCAAAGACAACATAAAGTGATTGTGCTTCACGATAATGCACCCTCCAACACAGCAAAACCGGTCAAGGAAACGATTGCGACGTTTGGCTTGGAAATCCTTCCGCATGAGGCTTACTCACCAGACTTAGCACCTTCCGATTTTCACTTATTTGCATCCATGGGACACGCACTTGCTGACCAGCGCTTCACATCTTACGAAAATGGCTTGATGACTGGTTTGCAGCACAAGAGGCACAGTTTTTTTTTTTTTTTTGGTCTGGCATCCACACATTGCCGGAACGATGGCAGAAATGTATCGCTAGCGATGGCCAATATTTCGAATAAAATAGTTCTTAGCATTGTCATCCAATCACTCTGTCTTTTCTGTACATAAAAATTCCGGTTTCATATTTACACACCTGGTATTGTGTCAAATATAGTTGTTGAGTCTAGTCCGGAAAAGGAACTCACAAGCAAACATACTCATGGGTCAGAAAATAATCTTCCATCATGTTTAGAATGTCGAAGTACATGTGCGTATGCAAATTTTGGCCACTCGAGCGCAAGTACTTTGGGAGATATCGATGATATAAAATTCAAAAACTGCCTTTGGAAATGATTAAAAAATGTGAAAATATCCTTCTGTTCTTAAATTGCTTAAAAACGGAATGGAAGTCAAATGCACACTAATAAGTACTTGGTGAAAGGAGCTATCTGTTGGAGGGTATATTCTTCATATCCGCCATTTTGAAGTCTGCCATATTGAATTTCTTTTTTTTAATGGGAAGGGGGTCGTGAATTTTTACAAAAAATCCGTTCGTGAACCGAGTTTTGCCGTAAATGTATTATTGTGAGAGAGAAGGGTATGTGGCACTAGTGTGGGTTAACTATGCATCAACCTGAAAACACCTAATTTGTTTTCAAATAACGAAGAAACGAAACCCAAATGCATACAAATTGTTCGTGGCTATAATGTCCTATCAATATGGATTAGTATTCATTTGCGTGTCATTTCTTCCGCTATATCTAATACGAAATGGGTGTTTTCAGGCTATTGCATCGTTGCACGCATAGAAGTGACATATATATACTGTTATCTCGTACAATAATGCTTTTACGGGAAAGCTGACTTCAGAAACGTATTTCTCGTAAAATTCTAGCCCAGAATGACATATTACACGACTCCCTTTCCATTAAAAAAAAAAAAAAAAAAAAAATCGAGATTCAAGATGGCGGCCATGAAAAACATACCCATCACTGTATTTTCCTTCCATTTCTTTCAGCACTTTCAGAACAAGGATATTTCGACACTTTTCACAGACAAAATTATTATCACTTTTCACACTCATCGATATCCCTCAAAGTAATTTAGCTCGAGTGGCCAAAATTTGCATTCGCACATACTTTCAGATCCTAATCTTGATGGGGGAACATTCCATTTCAAATCATCCAGCCAAAAGATAATTTGACACCCAAGGTTGTCAGATTTTGATGAAATTCAGTGAGTTTGTTCGAACCACAGATGTAAGAAAACACACAAAAAAATATTTCGATATGCCCATTAGTTTCAGAGTTATGACACGTCAAAGTTTTGTCCAGAACACGCAAAAAAAAAAAAAAAAAAAGTGTGTTATTGCCTATTTCGCGAGGCAGCTTAGTTTTACAGTTTTTGCAATAAAACTATTATTTATTAAGCTACGGAGGTCAAACTTTTACCATTTTTTCAGTAGTAAATTATGATTTGAAATATGTGGTCAAATTATAGTTTTAACGCTACTAAAGTAACTTAACAGAGCTCCAAATTTGAAAATTTTAATTTTTCTAAAAGTATGACTCCTTAAACCCTATACCATATTATATCACCGATCAAGGTTCATGATCTTCAAGCCATCAGGCTGTTAAACCTACCACACCCACCACCATTAATTCTAAGGTTTTAACATCATGAACCTTGCCCATCTCGCTTCAATTTCCAGTGTTCCTTTTACATGCTGTCGCCAATGAACTTGGCTCATCCATCCTCTATTTCACCATATTTTAGGGCTGCTGAAAAATTTGGTTGAACTTTTTACACCTTAAAATTGGTCGGGAAGAAATTTCCGGAATATTTAGTTTTTAAAAAAATCAGTTTTGATTTCCCACCCCCACCCCCCGGAAATGTGGGATTTTTTTGGATTTTTCGAAAATTTCTCGAAAATCTGGAATTTTTGCATTTGTGGAAAACTTAAGAAATTTTTGAAAATCCAGAAAATTTCTCGAAAAACCGGGAGAATTGAATTTTTTGAAAATTTGAGAAATTAAAAAAATCCGGGAAATTTCCCTGATATTAGATATTTCGAAAACTTTGAGTTTTTGATCAATGTTAAACATGGCAAGAAGAAGTGTACTTTCCCGGAAACGTTTTCGCGGCGGGAGAAAAAACCGTCCCGTGTTGTTCTATAATTTCGATACTTATCAAAAACGTTCAAATTTTACACTAGGCCTACACTAGTTAAAACTCAAAAGCCCACCAATATTATTCCACCATTTTGTAGCACGTTTCATCTACTTTTCGGTGATATAATATGGTATAGGATTTAAGGAGTCAAACTCGAGTTGTTGACCCGTTTTTGCATGCAAATCATATTTTTGGAAAAAATTAAAATTTTCAAATTTCAGGCTCTGTTAAGTTGCTTTAGTAGCATTAACACTGTAATCTGACCACATATTTCAACTCACAATTTAATACTGAAAAAATGGTAAAAATTGACCTCCGTAGCTTAATAAATAATAGTTTTATTGCAAAAACTGTAAAACTATACTGCCTCGCGAAATAGGCAATAACACACTTTTTGCATGTTTTGGCCAAAATTTTGGACGTGTCATAACTCTGAAACTAATGGACATATTGAAATATATTTTTGTATGTTTTCTAACAACTGTGGTTCGAACAAACGCACCGAATTTCATCAAAATCTGACAACCTTGGGTGTCACACCCTGGATGATTTAACATGGGAGAAAAAATATATAATTCTTTTCTGCCCCATCAGTTTTCAATCTTTTTATTCGTGTTGAGAATCTACTTTAACTTTTTTTTTTTAAATATATATTTTTTAGTGAAGCTGGGGCTTAGGTCTTACTGTTGTTGGGTTGTACCTAGGACATTGGCAGATCTTAATGCGGCCACTTTCTACCCTGTGCACCGCAATTTCAATTGCTAATTGTGCTGTATTGTTAACCATCTCCGTAGCAGCATTTATCTTCGAAGATTCATCAACCAGTGTGTAGCTGCTTAGGCAAAATAAATCATTCAAAGTGTATTTAAAATATCTCAACAAAATAATAGCTGCCTAAACACGATCAAGAAAATAGTATCGCATCCTCTACCTCACACACTCACATACAAAACAAACAAATGCTTCAAAATCCCCTCTACATAGTAAAAAAAAGTGCAAGTCAGGTAATTAGCAAATGATGTTACACAAACTTATTTGTGGAGATATATCTGGTCGAGTATGCAACCAAGTAAGTACCTGATAGAAACTGAGGATTCTTCTTGGAAGAAATTCGTCAAGAAATTAAGGATTAATCGTGAAAAACTTTTAACATGAAAGGGTGAGAGATTCCATGCAGTAAAAGTATGCAATGCATCATTGGTGAAACGCAAATTACGTAAAACAGTGCATGCCTTCTAAATAATCCTATTCATTCTCGTTATTATGTAGAGCAACAACAAGTCCGCTCTAAAATAATATGTACAGAAATAAATTGAATAAACAGAAATGCTAAAGAAAAGAAATGTTAGGGACATTGGTAACCAGAAAGCTAAATCTTATATTTCTTGTTATCTCTCGAATATTTCACCACATGGAATCAGATTTGACGTCACACAACGTTACATACTCAGGTATACTGAAAGATTTGTACACTAAGTACTTTTAACCTTCCTTCAAAAGGCTTCTTCAGTTACACATTTTGGATTCTTGGTTTCAACTGTTTTATAATTACGAATGTTTCCACTATGCAGCTCATACGGTTAGAACTCAACAATGGAATACTACTGTTGTTAAGAAAATGTGTGTGTATAGTACTAGGTTTATATTATCAAGAGGGAAAGTTTGACAAAACGGGCAAATTGAACAGAACGGAAAGGTGTAGTAAACTCCCCAGTTAAGACTGATAGTACCGTCAAGCGGCTGTGAGTTGAATTACTTACAGGGTGCATCACAGATGCAGCTTCTTTATTTCGGGGTGGTGATTTCGTGGATAGCGTTCCTATAAGTGAACTTGTTTAAACATTTTCGATTTGCTTTTACATCAAATTTGTTGCACGTTTGTAGATTTGTTTAATATAGACTGCATAATTTAAGTACTTCACTTTATTTTATAGGTATTTAGATGTTATATCGTGGTAGTTCATTTGTTCTGTTGCAACTTTTCAAGCAGGCCCATCTTGAAATCTTAAAATTTAGGCAGTCGGACAAAATGGGGGCACGCTATTGGCATGGAGATTCAAAGTAGGTATTTTTTGAAACTGTTTTTATACAATGATAAAAAAGAGGCATCGTTTTGGGAATGATCAAAACTGTTTTGTAATTGTTGTATAACTTCGCAGTGATTTATTTATCGAAACCTCATATTATTATCATTGTTTCCATAGCTTCTGCACTCGCAAACAAAGATTATATATTTATGTTAATGGTTTTTTCGATGTGTAATGGTTTTACAATTGATTTAAATTACTACCGGTACCTATTTTTTCGTACCGGTTCGCCAAAACGGAAAACCTCACTTTTTCTTTTGGGAAATGCAATTTCAAGGAAAAAGAAAAACTAACAAAATGTTTAATTATGTATCGCTATCTAGTAGAAGGATGGAAATTTGGAGTTAAAAAGTGTTCTTGTTAGTACACGTATCTATAAGTATCCAATAATTGTTGTTCACCTGAAGAAGCCTTCTGGTGGAAGGTGAAACGGATTTAGCGAGTAAATCTCTCAGATATTCACGGGGATAATATAGGATTATTTACAAGGTACGTACTGTTTTACATAATATTTGCCCTTCGTGCGTAGAAAAATGCCGTTAACGTAAATTAGTTTTCCAAGGTTGCTACAAAAGCTAATGAACGCTTGTTTCTTACTAGAAAGAACAAAGGTGTCAGATGCTGATGTGTGAGATACTAAATTACTATGCCTTTCTTCAGTTTCTTCTATGAAATTATGTGTGCCACAGCGGCGCCGGGCAACGAAGAAGAGAAGAACAGAGTAAGTCAAGTATTCTGTGAGTTTCTTGTTGTAATCTCTGTACATCACTCATTTTTTTTTAAAACTATTATATAACCAACCAGGGCGGAGCCAATCAAGCCTCGGTTCCAGGGCCTGAGCCTCCGCGGACCTCCGTCAATGGCTGGAGTAAACTTTTAATGATGTTCAAATATTGTAGTCGAGTAAGAGGTTCCACAATGAGAAATCCAAATCTCAGATGGGATTTAAAAGCTAATCATGTGTATTTCATCATCACATTATAACCTTCTAAGCATGACACATAACAATTAATTCTGGAGGTGTCATGTCTAGTGCAACACACACTCACCAAGTTGCTTACGAAGAGACCGTACGGAAACAACGGAGATACAAGAAGCGCACACACCGTACATCTGTACTTCTTAGCACGGTTGCTTGAGAAACTTAAACACCACAACTTGCATTTTTTTTTTAGCACAATTCTTCTTTCTCTCCATCTTTTCCCACCTACTTTTCTGATGAGTCTTCTCCACAAAACCCTGTCCTGTCCTGCTTCAAAACTGTTTTGGGGTCCTTTTACATTGACACAGAAGATCACAGTCGAACCTGCAGACCAAATGGCGTCGTCGGCGCCATATATTCCACCACTCGGCGGCATCGGGCGTGCTATCGACCATATGTGTGGATGTCAAACAGGTGAAGGAAAATATTAATTTTAAAATAAATAAAACAATGCTTAAGGAGGAAAGGAATTTTATTATGGTCATGGAGTTCGATTACTCCAGAAGTTGCTAAGAGTAACAGACCAAGTGTAAAGCAATTCTTGAAAACCAAAGACAAGATCTTATACACAATGGAAATACAAACGATAGTGACAAGCTCATAAAGAATTTCAAAAACAAGAAAATGAACAAAAGGAAATGAAAGAAACGTTAGTAATAATAGAAATATAAAATTAGAATCATTCTTAAAAAGAAATGGAATGATTTTCTTTACAAACAAAAAATTTACTCACTTCACTGAATAGCATAGTTTAGTGCTGACATCTATTGTGCACAAATTCAAAATTTTAATATAATGTTTATGTCTTTGAAGTTCAATATGGCAGATGCTATATTAAATCATTCCAATTAATATTTTAATCATTTAAGAATGTGTGGATGAATTAATAACAATAAAACAAATGAAGTACGATAAATCAATTAATGATTTACAGGAAACTGCCACAAACACTAGTAAATGTGGCTCATGAAGTATCTTTCTGATCTATCCCAGTATCTAAGTGTCAAGTTTGAAACTGATCTGTCTAATGGTGAGAAAGTTATTTGAAATATTGACTTTTAAAAAACTGGTTGACAACACTGACAACTGCACCTGTGGGACCCAGAATACGTCTCTGATATCTCTCAGTACCTAAATACCTATTTGTTCTGTATTCTATTAGGCTTTTATAACTAATTCAACTTGCACGATACTTGCAGTAAGTAAGTAAGTACAGAGCAATTGACTCTCTTGTTACCACGTGACAGTCGTACAGTACCGGACAATGAATTTTCTTGCAGTACCGGACAAAAGCGATTTACGAAACAACCATATAATTTTCGCTTTTGTTTCTTTTCGTAGCAAAATCGCTGTTAATGGAAAGATAAGAAAGGAAACTGGACAGAGGAGGAGATGCAACATGTGATAATGAAAGTGTTATCGAACGAAATGACGATTAGACAGGCATATATAGCTTCTTCTGTTCCAAGAAGCACTTTAAATGATAAGCTTAAAGACAACAGCCTTGGAAAAACTGTAAACGGGGCAGATTTAGGCAAACATTTGATGAGGGTATGAAGCAACACCTGGTCAGTTAAATAAAAGGTTTGTAGTTATGCCACTAAGTAGGAAAGGATTCTTAAAACTAGTGTTCGCTTTAGCTGATCATTTAAAGCTTGCACACAAGTTTGCCTCGCATCTTTTGGTGAAAATTGGGTTCAATGACTTCGAAGTAAAGGATGGGCACATGTGAAATGCGACGAAACTACACTATATTTTACATGTGAACATTGCAGAAAACGGCGGTGAACTGTACATTTCAGATTTTAAATGGACTTTCGACGGACCTTCAACGTTAGATAGGCCTAGATGTATGCGCGAGTGTGTGTGTGGGTCATCGTATATATGTGTATGTTTGTAGATGTGTGGGTTTGCGTCTCCTACACACTGATAAATAGTGTTACACATTGGGTGTCCGGTAATGGAAGACGCGTTCTCATATTCTCAAAATTTCACTGTTTCTTACTTTTTTATTATATATTTTACTTTGTATGAGATATTAAAGAAAATTCCATGTGTACTTAATAAAAGATACTTGAAATGTGATGTGGGAGAATTTGGTCTCATTTCGGCCAATAACTTTCAGGTAATAGGGAAAAAACCTAAAACCCCTAATGCATATGTACGCAAAATTTGGTGTTAAGCAATGGGCGTATGTAGATTCGTATAAGTAAAGACATTTGTAAAATCGGAAGTTTTAAATAAGTTGGCAACGCTGACAATTGTATGCCAAGGTTGATGCGGTTACGTCAAACTGTATGCAAGCAATTTAAAATTTGAATTCAAAAAATTGGATGGCAACACTGGGAATTTAGCGACCCGGAATACCACTAGAACCGGAATCTTTCAGAAATATAAACATTAAAAAAAATCATGAAAATCGGTCCAGTAGAAATTGCTGGGCGAATCGACAAAGTTCTGCAAAAAGAACTCCCATAAGAAGTACATAGAGAGAAAAGGTAGATTCTATTTATTCAAAATTGTCGAGCAGGAAAGGGATGAGAATGCTTCATAATATATCTAGGCGTAATTACAAGAATTAAAAAAAAAAAATCATACGAATCGGTGTAGTAGAAATCGCTGGGTGACTGGACAAAGTTTTACGAAACTATTTTAAATATTTAGATGACAGTAATCAAAGGTAAGGGACAAAGACTTGCAAGGAACCCTCGCCAAATGACAGCGCCCGATTTTAATCAAAATCCGTCTGTAGGTACAGTTCCCTTGAGAAAATCTCGGCCGGCCTCCGGTAGCCCGCCAAGTTTTTCCTCATGGGGGTGAATAGGTAAACCTTTGCAGCCAAAATTGTAGGCGCTGTGGCGAACAAATAACGACAAGGGGACCTATTAATGGATACTGGACAGGAGGTGATAGATGGTAGATAGTATGACGACATTGAGATTGAATTTGAATTCTTGAAAGCGGCCATCTTGATTATGCTTCAAATTTTGTAAATAGTAAGTGGGCCTTGCGACATATCAATCTGTACTGCAATGTTCCAAGAAACCCAATGATGAAGTTATTTTTGGCGTAACTCTAATCCTGTACGACAAAATCTCCAGATCAATTCGATGTGTCATTTTGTCGTACAGGATTACAGTTATAACAAAATTGACTTCGTCATTGGGTTTGGATCACATGACCCACTTACTATTTCAAATTTTGAAGCATAGTCAAGAATGGCCACTTACTTTTAATATGTGTAACAGCTAAAAAAAGAAAAGGCATTTTTGGTACTCTGTATTCGATTTACTTGCTCTCTACATTCCATCTTTCTCGGGTCCCCTTGTCGTTATTTGTTGACCACAGCACCTTTAATTTTTGTTTTGAAGGTTTACCTAGGCACTGTATCTACATACGAATTTTGATCAAAATGAGGCCGTCACCTGGAGAGTGTTCTTTCTTACTGACTCAAACGACAAGAAATGCAGAAGCCCCTCGCTCACTACAACAAAGGAGAGGGTCATGAGGCATCTTAACCCGTGACTGACTAGAAAAGTACAAGATAACGCTAAACCAGAACATTGTAAAAACTTAGTATATTAGGACACTACCATGTGAAATTACTGTAACAGAAAACTAGGGCAAACTAATTCTTTGCAAAAAAAATAACTGGAAACAAAAGACGATACTCAGCATGTATGGAGACTTGAATCTCCTACCTATAATGTGATGAACCCAAAGAGGCTTGAACACACGACAGAAAAAGTTGTATCTCAGCCCAAATACTGGAAAGTGTAAATGTCCGTTTCAAACGACTACCACTCCAAATATGAAGTATCCTAAACACGGAGCTGGTGGTTCTAATCTAAAAATCTGCATTAGATGTGGTAGAAAGAAATTATCGTACAAAAGAGGCACAGCTACTGGAACAATCATACCTCTGACCTATGTCAGCATCTATATTTGGACCTGCTCTGAGATACCTATGTTGAATGTCAACCTGTGAACACATATGGGGAATTACCCATGCAATTCACAACACAATTAATAAAAACAAAGGTAAAACCAATGCATTTAAACACAATGAAGAAATCGACCGTTTTAAGGACTAATGGATCAGATACTTAAAAAAGAAGCTGTGTTACGCAAACAATGATTAACAGATCTGAACAAGGAACCCGGGAACCCGGAACAGTTTAGAAATCAGGAGATCTTTCTCAAACAGGAGACCAACCAAATAGACAAGAGGAAAATACGAGGATATGAACCGTAACCAACAGAATAAACTGTAAGTCAAGCAACCAAGAACCCAGTCAGACCACTAAACAAACTCCCACTCCATGAAAGCAAACTTAGAATACTAAAATAATAACCAAACAATCACTACCACCAAACAGTTAAAACCGTGACCCACAAAAAATCGGAATATCAGGAAAAGAGAATAATAGTGCCTAATGAAAACCTCAGACTCTGACAAGAGTTGATACACGCATATGGGGTCTGTGGCCAAACACATGAGCACTTAAAGCTTCACAGGACAAAATAGCAAAATAGTTAACCGGGAATACCGGTAAACCGCTAGAACAAAACAAGAATCACAAAACGCTGATAAGTGTACCATCGGTGTTTTGTGATTCTGGTTTATTTTAAAAGCAGATATAAATCTAGACACATAAGTGTACACCTTTTTCTTGTAGGGCAAACTAGAAGGACCTGAAAGAAACCAGTCTGTAAAATGTTGCCTCAAGTTGAAAATTGAGGCAATTTTCCAGCACTTTTTCCTCCTTTTTTTTTGGTCTTTATCCCTTTTTCTCAACTTTTATTGCTACTTTCCAATATTTCCCATAACACATGTTATCATTTAATTTACTTTTTGAATTTCATTTGGATTGCAATTTGTATTACGTATCCAGATAGTGAACACGGGATTCAAGGCAACGTACACCTGTAGTAACAATGAAAAATTCAACTCACTGGCACTTTGTTAAAGGTTGCCTTTACTTGAACTATTTGTAAAAGAATAATTGGCTGTAATGAATTTTACGTCAGCCGTGGGTCGAGTGCACAGATATCGTGTGGGGAGTCTACTTTTGTATGTTCATTGCATTCTCTCCTTTTACAAGTAATTTCACTGGAACCAGTTGTCTCCTCTTAGTGAATGCAAATTTGTTTCTTAACAAATTTAATGCAAGATTTCGTCATGTCAAATGTGTCCAAATCCTGAGTTTTCGTCTTGACTCAAGAATTCAATCAGGATTTAATCGAAATTGATGGAACTGTTTGTAATACGATGGACTATTTGCGATTCAGGGAGTCACATTAAATGAAAAACAGCAGCGAGACCGCATACAACAACATATTTCTAGCTTGAAGGATCAAAAGAACAAGAGTCTTGAAACAATACCGACAGCCTCTATTACGAAAAGCCTTTGAGCAATGTTCTTCTAAGCTCTAAAATTCACAGAAAATTTAACATCGATGTGTGTGCAGCCTATACTCAGGTGGGAATTCTAATCTATCAGGTGGCTTAGCAATCTGAAGGACCTACGAATAATCCCAGAAGCCTCCCATCCTGACTAAAGGTTTATCTAGGGGTTTTCTTCAGTCATATCAGCCAAATACCGGTATTGTACCTGGTCGACTACCTTCCAACATCTTTACCACCACATTAAGTCGGCCTAAGCCTGAGATGACAAAAGTACATAAATACATTCAATAAATTCAATGTCTTATCTCCAAATAGAAGAAACAAACTTACTTTTAAAAACTGAGAGATGCGTAATTTTGTGAGGTACAATAGATTGATTACTTTTTCCTTCTTCAGGTGAATGATACTGGTATGCAATTGGTTTTCCCATAATGTTTTCCTTCTTCAGGTGAATGAATGATACTGGAACTCAAAGAATTGGTGCTAAAGATTTGATTACTTCACTCGCCTAGGATATGCAAGTTAATGTTACACCAAAAACAATCCAAATTTTGATTGAAAAAATTGGGATTTAGAAGATGTGTATCCAGGGTATGAATACTGGCCACTCCATTCGTAATTACACAACCCCAAATCATAACAGACCCTCCAACGTTTTTACCAATTGGAGCAATGTTCTGCTTTCTGAAAGCTTCATCTTTCGCCACATGTCCTGATATCCATCACTACAATACAAGTTTATCTTCGTCTCATCCTAGAAAAAAGAATAATAAAAAAATCAAGATTCGAGGCACTCATATTTATATATTTTTTTATATAAATTAGAACTTCTTCTTTCTGCTTTCTTCTGATATGTGTGTTTTCTTTCTGGCTACACATCTTCTGAATCCTAGTTTTTTTGTTCACATCTACACATCTGTTACATTAACTTGCATATCCTAGGCAAGTGAAGGAGACAAATCTTTATCACTGATTCTTTGAGTTTTGTTCACAGAATGAAGAATGTAGGTTTCATTCCGGGCAGTTAGTTTCCTTAGTTGACCAGAACGAATCCCCAATAATTATTTTGTTTTATGTTTCTTTGTGATGTATCCTACGGTAGAGCATGGCTTTCCAACAAGCTTGGCTATGTCTCAGTACCTTTTACCTTCCGCACGTAATTTGAAATTAAAGTGAGCAGTTCCAATGTTGTTCAACTCATTTTTTCGACATGCAGCTTCTTTATGCCTGACACCGTGTGGATTACTTCA
Organism: Lepisma saccharinum; assembly: GCA_022664845.1. Lineage (NCBI taxonomy): Eukaryota > Metazoa > Arthropoda > Insecta > Zygentoma > Lepismatidae > Lepisma > Lepisma saccharinum. The sequence goes on along the minus strand of JAGDQP010017744.1, from coordinate 25,250 downwards.
ATACACCACGCAGAATGTTTTTATACACAATAGGGTACCTAAAACATTTCTTTCGCGAGTATTACGGGGTTACACATTTTTGCGATGAATTTACGTAGTTGTCACTCTTTCGTTGCCTGTTACCTTACAGATGTATTGAGTAGTAGTTATTTCTATAGCATTCTATCTAACGTGTCCAAATTATCATAAAAGGGCAAGAGATTTCGAAATGGGCCACGTTTTGCGTGTGATAATTCTGTTTTTCTCACTGTAGGTAGACAAAAGCTTCTTGAACCATGCCTGTTGAGATAGAGAACCGAGAATTAAGAAAATAAAAACAATATTTGTCCAATAAAGCAGTAGCGTGGCGGAAGGGTGAGCCGGACAGAAAGAGAACCACATTTCGAAAAGCTGAATAACTCCTGCATCGACTAACATCAGTTTATGTTATTTCCCCAAGTTTATTATCTAGTAACAGCAGAAACTTTGTTCTTATTGGTTAGAACATAATATGCTTTAGTGAATTTTCTTAGCGTTATACAAACATAGTTAAATTCTGTAATAGCTGGGCCTGGGGAAGCCTATATATATATATATACTATTATATGTGTTTTTTTTTTTATATAAATATACAATATTTGGCAAAATCAGAATTGGATTTGTATCATATGTGCCTTCTTAGACCCTTATCTGCTAACAAAAAAATATCTGAATGGGTCACCCCAAAGTTACACAGAAATCGGCGCCCTTGCCTGTGGATCCGGGTAAAATTCTAAAACACGTCAATCAGGATTGTTGGCGTGAGAGAGACTTACGTGTGTCGCCTTCCATCTCAGTGCTAATTCCAAATAAGTGACCATAACCACTAGACCACGGGGTTAGGGTCAGGATAACACGTTTCAATTTTTAGATTATGATCTTTGACTCAGCACGAGAGGGGGTGGGTCAAAGAGTCACTCGGTGTTAATGTATCTTAAGCTGCTTTTTCGGATCCTACATCTTTTAGTTTTGTAAGGCAGGGGTTAAATGTCCGAAATTAAGAAGCGGGGGCCAACCCAAATTTTGGGGGAGGACAACCAAACGGAAACTCCCGGAGTCCCTGCTATAGAATTTGCTACTCACAATAGTTCCTAGGTTACAGGGGTTTACTTTTTGTTTACGAGTAGTTTTTGCACGGAACCCATATGATTATATGGGACCACTCTACGACCCCTCCCGGTTTTGGTTTTGGGAATTTTTCAGGAAAATTTTGTACCAAACTGCCCTGGTTCTTCCTCAATCTATTGACAAAGACACGCTGCTTTGTCTTATATCCTTTCCTCTAATTCGCGGATCCAACGAAGGATTCTTCACTTCTTTTAAACACGTATATGTCCACATGTTCACAACACACACACATATCGACAATTATGTGTGTATACGCTAGCAATGCTGTGCTGTTCTCGCTAGCAACTTATGTATACAGACATGCGATTAGATCTTAAACTTCATCCAGGGAGAAAGAATGGGAAAGATATTGACTGACCAAGAACTTCTGTCTAAGTGACAAAACTGTGCCTCTGGAATTGGGTAAAATTCTAAAATCGTCAATCAGGATGGTTGACATGAGATAACCACTAGACCATGGGGTCAGGTTAACACCGTTTCAATTTTTAGGCAGTTATGATAGATAGATAAAATGCATTATATGGGCGGTAACAACACTAGGGCTTACGCCCGTCCTGAAGGCTGTTATGATATTTAGGTAGCAGTGATTCAGCACGAGCCGATGTTTGGTGTTTTTATTCAAACTTCGATTTTTGATGTTTTTGTTCAAACAGTCGGGGTTCGGTGATTCTGTTCATACTCCGATGTTTGATGAAAAAAAAAACGAAGTTTGAAGAAAAAACAGAGCTTTGGTAAAAATCTGAAAACCGGATTTTGAAGAAAAAACAGTGTTTGACATAAAACCGAAAACCAGGTTTTGGGGGAAACCGGTGTTTGATAGAAAAATAAAAAAACCGGTTTCTGTTATTTTGAAAACCGAAAAACCGGTTTTTGTTCCCATCCCTAGTTGAAATCACTGGGAAACCCGAGTGAGGCAAAAATGATAAAAATTTCCTGTAGTGTACAATAATAATAATAATAAAAACATTTTAGAAACATGTTTTTAAACAATTCGTACTAAAAAGTAAAAAAAAAATGTTTATGCATGACTAAAAAGAAAAGCATGCGGTGCGCTCTCATTTATAGTCACTTTATAAATTCTTGAATTGGCGCGCCCCATGCTTTTCTTTTCAATCATGCATAAACATTTTTTTTTTACTTTTTTGTACGAATTGTTTAAGAAAAGTATGTTTCTAAAAAGTTTCTTTATTATTTTTTCGAATGATTTCGGTGTGCAAAATTTCGTCATTGTATGACATCCGGAAATTAGTTGAATTAACGTTACAAGATTTGAGGACACCACGAACCATTGTAAACAAAAGAAAATAATGTTAAAAAAAAAAAAACGAAAAGAAACTCGGTAAGGCAATGAGATGTGAACACGGCAAGTATTAAATCAACAGCATACTAGTCCTACCGCTAAATAATCCAGTTCATTGTCTTTCTGCATTCATATTTCATTAAATCAAAACAAAAAAAGTTGTAAATGAATCTAACCTTTACAGCCAGTAAATACTTCTTAGCAGCATATAAATATCTCAAAGAAAGGCAAAGTAAAAAAAAAAAAAAAAAAAAATGCTGCAAATCCTAATAAGGCGAATCAATGTGGTATGTGAACTTGCAATGTCAAGAAAAATGGCGTCCAGCTGTCTATTGAATTAATTCTATCAAGTTTTATTTCGTATATTTAAACATAACAGAACTCCCAGTTTCGCTATTCTAGTGCATCTGCATTGCAAATAAACTAATATAAGTTAAGCCTTTAACATGTTTATTGTTTTTTCCTCAATGTGGGTATATTTCTTCTTTGACAGCGAAGTGTTGGCTGAATCTATAATTAACGATGTTCCAAACGTGTTTAAAACATAGCAGCACCAGAAGGAAAGTGCATTCTTGCACCTCATATGTGTGTTTTAAAATTTATTATACACTGTACGCTGACTTCTATATAGTTTCTTCTTCATCGTCGTGTTTGGATCTGACTGAGGTCTATGCCCTATGAGAGTTGACCTCCACAAGGCTGTTCTTCAAACTGTACGTTGATTGGCTGTTCGGTCTCACAGGAAATCTTCACGTTGATCACTGGAAAAATGTTTTTTTCTTTAGTTCTTCTTCATCTTCTTCTTCACCTTTTCTGACTACCTCTACGGAAAAAAAATGAACGAAAACTTGGCAACATTGCACGAATCAACAATAATTCTGTAGAAAGGGATACGTTACTTTGTTTGGTGTTGGCTTCAATCCCAGTTAGGCTTACGCGGAACTGACATTGCATTTTGTGGTTTTATAAAAGTTCATCTTTGCTAAACATGGAAAACAAATTATCATTAGACAGTTGGTTTTTTCTTACAGTAATATCTTGTTATGTTTTTATATCTTGTGCTCATTCCGCACCCGCGGAAGATTATTATGATCAACGTCAAAACGGCACCGAGAATTACAACTTAAATTTTGAGGGAGTCAATTTAATAGTTGCACCACCAGAGGCGCTCCTGTTCATGGGAGCTGATCTACTTTCGGAATTTGAGAATGAAAATAATAATAATAATAATAATAATGGCGGTTCGAGTCAAGATGAAAATGATCTTTTAAGTGAATTGTTTGGCTCTGTGAAACCAGAGGAATCTGATAGTTCATCATCATCATCATCTTCTTCTTCTTCGTCATCGACAGCATCATCATCACCACCACCACCACCACCACCATTATTTTCATCAGGATGCGGTTCCGGGTTAAGGCGTGATCAATTTGGAAGATGCCGACAAATTCTGAACAGAATGAGGTAAGAAAAAAATTTAATGTCAGTAAACACGGTTAGTTCGTATTATGTTGAAAACTGTCCTTTATTAGTTATTATTATTAAAAAAAAAAGAATCAACTTATACTTATGGGTCAGACAGGCATCTGTGGTCTATAAGTCGTCACAAATTGGAGATATGATGTTTCTCGGCGAGCATACTTACTGGGGCATTGAAGAGAAACGTATTGGGCAACGACTTTGTGCAAGTACCATCCCAGTATTCATGTGGTGAAGCTTAGAAAAGTTCTGGAAAAACCTTAGTTATTATGGCCAGTGGCAGGAACCGAACTTGCTTGCCTTCTTGGTACTGTTCCGAAGTCCGTAACCATGGGCGATTCTGGAAATTTTCATTTAGGAGAGAGGGGGGGGGGGAGTGTAAAGCCAAGATTGGAATGGTGTAAGTAGAGATATGTAGTGTTTCTGTAATATTTTAACCGTAAAAATATTAAAGTCGAGGAGAGGGATTCGAGAATTTGGGGGGGTGACATCCCTGCTGAGGGTGGTCTGCCAGAATTCCTAGCTGACCTAATTCAATATAACGAGAGTCACACTTATTTCCTTCCTGGCAAAATCTCATTGAGGAATTTGACATCGGACTTCGAAACCACAACCTTTATATTACCGAGCAAGTTCGTAGTATGTAAGGAAGAAATATGCTTTAGTATAGCTTTATAGTTTTTCTCGTTACGCAAGACATATCGACATGTTTCGTTTTTTTAGCAGTTTCTAAAAAAAATGTTTTCTTTCTGTAGTAACCATATTTAAAAAAAAATCTTGTTTTTATTTTTTACGGTTAACATTTTTCATATTGAAATATTTGCATGAAGACACTTTGACACCTCAAGTTCTCATAACATCCAAGGCATTTGCACCTATTCTGCCATTTTTATTGAACGTTATTATAAGATGATTTAGCGTTTAACAATAAAAATTTTGAAGGAATCAAATCTTCTGTTCAACAATGTTCAAATGTTCTGTTCGGATCTTTCGAAGCCTTATATCACCACTGTGTCCGTTCGTCGAAATGTGTGGAAATGCCCCTATATTTGCAAAATGCTGAAAGAAATCGAAAGCAAATACACACTGGGTAGAAGGCGCAACCTATTCGAAGGTACACTTTTCAAGGCCGCCATCTTGAAATCCGCCATATTGAATCTTGGTTGGTTATCTTAAACGCGAAGGGGGGCGTGTAACATATCAATCTGGGCTAGAATTTTACGGGAAATTCGTTTCTGAGGTTAGTTTTAGCGTTTTATTGTAAGAGGTCATGGTATATGATATTACTATAGGCTAATGATGCAATAGCCTGAAAACACCCATTTTGTTTTGAAATAACAAAGCAAATGAAACTTGAAAATGAATACAAATTGTTCCTTATAGTACCATTTCGATACGCATATCCGTTTCTAAGCCTTTGTCATTTCAAAACAAAATGGATGTTTTCAAGCTATTATATCATTACACTGAAAATCTCCTGGCACAAAAAACACACAAAAAGTTCACCAGAAATGAATTTTATGTGAACGCATGTGAACCTTATGTAAACCGAACCGAAAAAAATGTGAGTTTTTAGTGTGCTCAATGTGTCTTTTCTATTAGCTTCTGGCCACGGTTTTATTGGTTTTTGTACACATTAAGTTTATATTTACTGTAGTTCACATTATCTACACTTCGTTTTGAGATCACTTTTAGTACATTTCCTAATTTTAAATTAACCTTTTGTGCATATATTGTGTATCAGTACACCAGAAGTGTATATATTTTGCACTAAAAATGTGGGCGTAGTTCATATTAATTTCACAAAAAGTTCATATATTATGCACTAAAAACGTTTAAAACTGTAACATATTGTGAACTTTTTCTGGACATATTGTGAACTTTTTGCGTACTTTGATTTTCAGTGTAGCCCGTAGTAATGTCACATACCATTATCTCTCACAATAATACGTTTACAGTAATACTAATTTCAGAAACGTGTTTCCCGTAAAATTCTAGCCCAGAATGATATATTACACGACCCTCTTTCCATTTAAGATAACCAACCAAGATTTATTCAACATGGCGGATTTCAAGATGGCGGCCGTGAAAAGTGTACCTTCCAATAGGTTGCGCCTTCTACCCAGTGTGTATTTACTTTCAATTTCTTTTTAGCATTTTGCAAATATAGGGGCATTTCCACACATTTTAATCACTTTCCAGAAACAAGAATCTGACTATTATAACATCGATATCTCCCAAAGTAATTGCATTCGAGATACCAAAATTTGCGACCGAACGGACTTTGATATTTTAAACATTACGGAAGCAAAAAATTTATAACTTTTTCCTACCCCATCAGTATGTTTTCCTCTCAGGAAACAGTACGGCTACAAAGGTGGTTCAGGTGTCTTTGGAATATGTCCCTAAGACGATTTTAAAACCGCGTATATCATGCAGGTAGAACAATGAACTGTTCCCGAGATAGACGGTGGGGGGTCCAATTTCTCTATAGTAGCTAACTGATGGGGACAATAGACAATTTTCTACTCAGAAACTTATTAGGGCAAATAAAATCGTTGAAGTGTCATTCGAAATATTTTTTAACGTAACCTAGATAATCTAAATCCGACGCTTACTACTGAAGCCTGGTGGCAGCACATGTGCACAGTCCCCAGACTGCGCTCCTTCTCACTTGTTTTTTTAAAAATAGTTAAAGTGTCCTCTTTCGGACAATCAGACCAGACAAATGTGGAAGTATCTTCACCTTACGCCATGGCCGACTCCTTCCTATATCCTTTCGTCTACCCTATTCCGGTCTAAATTCGATTCATTTCACCGGCAGCCAGGCTGACAGGTATTTCAAATCAAGGAAGCGTTCATTGCTTTTAACCTTTTCACGAGCTAGTTTTTTTTTCTGAATGAGATTGTACCGTACAATGTTATGTACTTTTCTATATTAATCGATTGTGTCATTCTTTGAAAGTCTCTTGTCTCTATTCCATGTAAAATTCCATTATTTTATGGTGCGGAAAGTATACTTTCCAGTGGAGTATTTTGGGACTGTGTTGTGGGATATATTCTTTCCAATGACATTGCTGATATCTTCTTCAGTTGGAATAAGTATGCAGTTTTGTGTGCAAATTTAATTTTCAACATTAACTAGAATATATAATGTGCAATTTTTTCCTTTTGCTCCCTGATACATTCCACTCGTCAATGAGAGCAGACACAGGGGAGACATCCTCAAATTAGAGAATCTTCTGGCTAGTGTACCCAGCAAGCCAGGTAACGTCGACCCGGTAAATGGCCCGACGACCAAACGCCACATTAGGATCGCACCGATCTTCCCCCGACTACTTTTCGACTACTAGTTGGTCAAGCCGTCGTCTGGGTCGGGATATGACTTGCTGGATAAATGAAAGGCCCGAGCTCCAAGTCTCACCCAACATTGTAAAAAAATACAGATTGAGTCAAAGCCTTACGACGCAGCACAATCAATAGTGTTACTTACATCCACTTCTCTGACGAAACAACGTGGGCACATCAATGAAAGAGGGTTTTTTTTTTCTCAGAACCTTTTTTCCTTAAATGAAAAATAAAATAAACTAAGAATTGTCCGTAACATAAGAAAAGGTACTTCATAGACGTATGTATTGTTATTTTAAGAATAAAAAACCTAAAACCGAGTGATTATTTTCCTTTTTTATCAGCAAATATCAACGAAAATATAAGCATTTCAGATTCTATAAAATATTAAAAATACAAGCTTATCCTATTACCTTGTTATCCTAAAGATGGAGCTAGGATCACTCAAGTTAATACTGCTAAATTTATGATTTAATTTTTTCTATGCATTTCAAGACTTTCTCTCTACACTAAACTCAGAATTTGGTGGAAACAGTGTTTTCCACCAAAGTATTAGGCGTTTCCCCTTGAACGATTTCTGGAATGAATTGTTCCCATTGTTCGCGAAAGGGAAGGTTCAATCGCAGGGTAATATTGTATGACAAAGAGAAATATTGTGGAAATTAGTTTTATTGAAGTTAACCCGAAAATTATCTTGAGCATCTGTAACGCAGACAAGGACGTCGTCAGGAATTTTCCTAAGTCGGAGGGGGGTAATAAGGTACACAAACGTGTATATAATCATTCACAGCCATATTCAGTCCACTACTGGATGAGGTTTCTCTCTGAGGGAAGAGTTGGTCTACTGCTTCCGCGGTGACAAGACGTATTGGTAGAGGAGAGTCGAAGCTCTCAAGTGTGATAGATAGTCACTGCCTTATTTACAGCAGCTCCCCA
>JAGDQP010017744.1:0-12044 GCA_022664845.1 Lepisma saccharinum | reverse complement strand
CTCGTGGGTTCGTTTCGGGAGAATTTTCGGTTGGAAGGAAGAAAAACAAAATTTTTCGTTCTATCGTTTTTTAAGTGTGCAAATTTTAAAGTTATGGATGTACGCTAGTGGATTTACAGGAGTAACACCCCCTTAAAAGGGAGAGGGGTCTGGAGAAATCACTGTGTTTGGGGGCCCCGTAACTAGGGATGGCCAAACGGATCCGGATCCGGGTTTCGGATATCAAAATCCGGAACAGTTTTCGGATATTCGAATCCACATTCGGGTTTCGGATATTCGAATCCACATTCGGGTTTCGGATATCGATACTGCAACATATACAGTACTAGCGCATATTTTTACAAGTAGAAAGTAATTTATAAATATCTTTATTGTTTAGATAATCCTGATACAGTAATATTTCTCGATGGAGTGGGTCTTCTTTGGTAATTCAGGGTTTTCTTCAAGCTGTTCACTAAAAGTATTATACGGCATATTAAAGTTTACTTTTACTGCGAGCATTTGCTGAATGGACTCTATTTTCATTTGTAACTTTTTCTCAGTCTATGTAAAAAAAATAGTCCCTTCACTCCACAAGGGGTATTGCTATCTAGATGACATAATAATTCAATTACATCATTGTAGGGAATGTTATTGTCTTTGAGATTTGGTGGCCGGTAGTTGTGAGGTATGTATTTTTCTCGATTGAATGTGAGTTTTCTGGCAAATATTTCTTGCGAGTTGTGGCATTATTATTTTCTGGAGATCGGGGACCAAAACAGCCGGGAACGCAAGTGTAATTTCGGGAACTGTCCACGAAAAATTGGGGACGAATGATCACCTTAGGACTAAGTGAATATTCTCAGATGTTTCCTTCTTTAAGTAAAATGCTTTTACTTAAAAGAGTACAGTATTAAAATTGGGGGTTTAGGATGAATAGGTCTGCCAAAAGCCCTGACACATGACAGCTTTTAATGACTGTTCTCGTGGAAAGTTTAAAGGTATGGAAGCGTAATAAAATTTAAATTTATTATTACTCTTTGGGATTCAATGAGTTTGTTTTTATCTTGCGGCACTTCCTTCACTTCCGAAATCCGAATGTGTGTTTCGCATATATGGATCCAAATCCAAATTGTAGATATTTGGATCCGAATTTTGAATATAGGGTCGTTCAAATATTACGTCAGCATAATAGGTAATTTTAGCCCCCCACCCTCTCCTTCATTGTAAGCTAGATTAAGCATATTTCCTATTCCTAATATATAGATGCCTAGCAAAAATAAACAAAGCTTGAATCACCTCCCTCCCTCATGGATGCTGAAGTACGGTAATATTTGAACGACCTCTATCTGGATTCGGATATTTTAAATATCTGGATCCGTACCGGCGTTTCGAATATGTGGATCTCAGGTATTCAGATCCGAGTTTATAATATTCGGATATGAAAATCTTGGATCAACGTTTCTGATATCCGGAGTCAGATATGAGCTTATGATATCCGGATCTGAGTTTCGGATATCTGGATCCGGGTTTGAGATATTCATATCCTATCCGAGTTTCGAGTATCCGGATCCGGGTCTCAGATACCTGGATCCCGATCCAAGGTTTGGATATCTGAATCTCGAATATCTTTTGAACCTGGATCTGGCCATCCCTACCCATAACACCTCTATCAGGACTTTAAACCTCGAATATCCAAGTGCCAACCCTAAAACCACGACCAAACTAGTAACCCATGTGGGGTGGGTTAAGAGCATCGAGAAAAAGAAAATCCTGAAAGAGAATTTTGAACAAATAAGAGGAAATTGAGTTTGGAAGATAGATATGTATATTTGAACAAAACCAAACCACATGTTTGAACAGAAAACTGAAAACTTCTGTTTGAAGAAAAACCGAAAAGCGGTGTTTGAACATTAATACCGAATTATTTGGGGGAAGGATGGGGGGAGGGGTCGGTCTTTTAAATAACTACTTTCCGTTTTTCTTTAAAACTTTTTCCCCATCCCTAGTACGTTTGGATTCAGTTGTTTTTATTTTCCTCTAACTTTAACATCTCTGGATAACCAATGACGTCATGTGTGAGGCAACCTATAAGCTCTCTATAAATGTTGGTAAATTACAAGGAAATGTACATTAATTATTTTCTTTATTTTATATCATCGAGCTCTACGTAATACTGGAGTGATTACCTCATGTCGAAAGATAGACGTCAGCGCAAATATTAAAACTTGTTTGTCCACTTCCAGTCTAATCGAATGTGGACGAAATTTTCAATTTTAACTTAGTTCTACACGCTTCTTACCGCTGTGTGGCCCATTTTTTTTATTTAAGCCTTAATTCCTAAGTTATTCATATAACAGTATACCGTACACTGCATATAATAGAAAATACTGTAAATAATATTTGCATTTCTTGCAAGAATTAATAAAAAAATAAAAAAACGGGACGCACAGCGATATCACACGTAAAAAACAGTCGGAAGCGAAAATTTAGTCTTTAATGGTTTAGCCTAAAGATGGACAAACGTGATTAAGTGTCCTGTTCGCTCCTAAGGTTCATATCATCATGAAACTTTCAATAGCAGCAGCCAGTCCAGTATCGCTTTGAGATAGAGGTCATTGGTTTATATCTAACAAGTAAGATATCAGCTGTTTTTAATATGTGTTTCTGAAATGTTAATAAAACATAAGCATGGAGTTATGAGAGGTACTAAAATACAAGAAATTTACTGGAAGTTTAATTCCTTTTAATAATTATATGGAATAATTGATGTAGTTACTATTAAGATATTATTTTCTTGGTTTGTGTAATAAGTAATTAATGTCGTTTTCTTATTTTTACAGGACAAATCCTCTGATGCAACTGTTGCGGCCTTTTCTCAGAGCCAGTGCGAGATCAGCGCCGCATGCAAGTCCTCAAAGTCGACAAGAACACTGATAAAAGGAAATAATAAGACGTTAAAAGCAATGAGAGAGACTTGGAAAAAGATACCATTTTGAATAAGTAAAAAAACTCATGAAGTGATTAAAAAGAAGTGTTGTGGTTTTAGAAAAGTTTGGATTCTTTGAAATCGTTTCATAATTTGATTATACCAAGCTTCATTCTGTTTGTTACGGACATGAAGATTGTGGAAATATTGCAAGTATTACCTTGTAAAACATATATATTTTTTTTTTCGAAGAATAAATATCTGTTCGAATTTCCAGCACTTATTTATTTAAACACTTTACATTGAGTCATTTAAAATGCTGTTTTGAAATTACCAGTGCTTACTGTAGTGCTTTCGTGGTTTTTCCAAAGCATACTTCATGCTTTTTTCCGTGTAATATTTCGATTATCTGTCCCACATTATATTAAGTAATTTGATCTCATCCTATTTCCCTTCGCGGTATCCATAGCCCATCAGCACGAACTCTGGAAAATACGACCAAGTCAGTGTTTCGATTTGTCGGGGTGATGCCGGGGATTTTTCCTGGTGTTTAACATCCCTGGCTGTTGATTCCGAATATCACCTCAACCAGTGATAAAATCTTTGTATTTTTTACCAAAAAAGCAAGTTATATGTTGAAACTTACCTGCAACCACTTGTTTTACGATCTCTCCTTCGTAATTTATAGCAAATAGAACACTGAAAAACATCCTCAGAGTAGTAGTTTTCAGAAATGTTATCTAGGTGGTGTTAAAAGACTCAGTGTTTCATACCAGAGAAAGTTGACTCCGCTAGGAGAGTTTTAGTACCTTATACGTGTGTTGACGTCAATCACAGTGCAGTAAATAGTAGACTAACATCTTTCGATTGATGGAATTTCTGTCTGTTGCGGAAATCTGGTTTAGAATCACTGGTTTAAAGGCAAAACCAAACAAGAAAGTTACGCTTAACCAGGGTCACCGGACAAATAAAAATGAGGTATTTCTGACTTAAAACTTACCTATAATTTATCCAAATGCTTATGGCGGGCGACATCCAATGAAATACCTTCAGACGCATTCTGAGAGCCTCGTTTTTGTTCGTCTTTTCTTCTTACAAAATTTCGCCTGCTCTCCCAGTGAGTTGTGAAGAACAAGCATGAAACAAACGCAACAATGTTGCCATATCTACACTCGGCAGTTTCAGCTCACTGTAAGTGCATTCTCGTTTTGCGAATGTGCTTTGCAACAATGCTCTACGAATAAGGCCCTAACACTTCCACCGCTTCAAGAAAACTGAACATCATCTGCAGCTTCCCCACTCAGAGAATCAATTACGTCAAAATTTGTTCCTCTCATTGGCTGCTCTTTCACAGTTCTTCATGGACACACGCTATAAGTTCTTGAACAAAATATAGTGCCGTGTGGTACTTCCATGACACCAAATAATAGCTAAAAACTGTCGGAGTGTCTTTCAAAAATGGGCTGGGAGGGACCATCATTAACTTTCTGCCTGGTTTTCCAGTCTCAATGCGTGATCCACGGCCGTGGTACCACCACCTACCCAACCCATGAAAGCAGTTCTAGTGACGATTACTGGTTAATTGGGATTTCACTTCATTACTGGTAGACTTACCTAACAATTTGCACTTAACAGGGGAAAATACAATAATCCTCTTTTGTCACTTATAAGTGAATTGAGCGACCCATCTTCCAGGAGCGACCAAGAAACACAGGTTACACACCAGCACCACTCGTCCATCTCCGAACCTCGTAACACATTACACAGCTATACGTCATCTGATATTCACCATGCAGCGCCATCTCCTGGTTTCTGAAGCTCAACATATTCATGGAACGTGAGGTGATAATTGTTTGTCCCAGTAGCTAATATATTATCTTCTAATACTACCTAGGTAAACTAAACTGGGTGGCACGACAACCCGTTCATGGCTCTGACCTGTCAGACCACTCTATTACTTTTACGTACGGGGTTACGTGGTTAGCGTAACGCCAATTAATTGCCGTGTGTTCTGACTTACACAATCCGCTACTTCTCGATTTAAGCAGCTTTGTAATTGATCTTACGATGCTGCGTCAAAACTGAAATTTTTAGCCCCCACCGTGATTTGAAATTATGTCCAAATCAGAGAGAAAAAAGAAAGGGAAACACCCTTGGTTGTCCTCCTACAAAATAAAAGCAAGCTTGTGAGCCAAAATATTCTCCCTTTTAAATTTTGAAATATATAATCAAAGATAGATGTATTACTTATTGTTAATATAATAATAATCACCGACGTTACAGACCGATAGTTCCTGAGCCTGCCCCAACGCCATCTGTCAGCACTTGGTGAAACTGCGTCCACCTGAGTGACGGCAGTGTGGTCAGCGCTGCGCGTCATCTAGCCACGAACAGGAGTATTAGGGGCTTTTTAGACCGAGTGGCCGTCATGTCTTTATTCACGTGACTCCCCAGTTTTCCTCACGACGCTGGGTAGACACGAAAAGTGGGACTCCAACCGGGAATTGAACCCGGGACCACGCGGACTCTAACCACTAGACTATGGAGCCCCCGTTACTTATTCCTACAATTTAAAATAAATCAAGTAGTAGTTTCAAATATTTGATCTCCCCATGTTTTCAACAAATATATATTGGAAACAATCGCAGTTTTCGATACGCGAGTCGATATCTTTGCTTAGGAGAAAATACATTTGGCACTGGAACTGATCTCAAACGGATAATAGAAGAGGATGGTTATTATACTACTGAGGATGCCTACCCAACATAATTTATAAACTTTTAAAATCTCTTTCCGAAACTAAAAGCTTTGAGTGCGTCAACTAAAAAGATATTTCGTCTACGATGAACCAATAACATCTCATTATATGAGTTCGGAACTCTCCTGATAGGTTGACCCTAAACCAATAAACATCACGAAACTTATTCATCTCACAAAATCTTTATTCGATGGAGACAGCCTCTCTTTCTTGATTAGTCATCTGTGAAAATGAAAATTAATAGAGGTCTCTGCAAATGCTAACGAATAAAAAGAGAAATAATGTAAAAAAAAAAGTCCTAAATTATAGCAAAGAAATATTTAAAGGTTGTTTGGAAAATAAACAAATTGTCTAAATACTTGTTTTAGTTTTAATAGAAAGTGACCTGTCTATATAATATCAACTTAATAAACGGGACAGGCGTAAGTCATAATGCTGTGAAGGCCTATAAAATTCGTTTTATCATCTTCAGTATATGAACATAATAAAATTATTCCTAAGGAACACTTAAATAATATCTGTAGACAAATATAACACAGAAAAATAACAAACAATTTATTGTAAAAATAACCATGTACAAAACGAACCAGTAAAACAAACAACATAAAAAACAAGAATGTAAACATTGTACAATCATATATATGTATAAAAAACAATATTGAGTTAAAAGCTTCAGAACATCAAACCAACACAAATAAGATTTTACAGATAGTATTCTTCCCATATGTGTTAGTATAGATTATGTGGTGAACTGAGCTTATAATCGTGTGAAAAGGAAAACGTCGAACTAATTTAATCAAATACTAACTTAAAAAAAAACGGACAACATTAAATAAGGAAATGTTGGAAATATTATTTTTACTTTTTTAAATACCAAAATTTTAGCAGAAAAAATATAGTTTATTTTCTCGTTAACTCCAAGGAATCGCCAAATTGAAATATCAAATTTTCAAGAATGTTTGTATGTAAACAGTAAGATTCAATACTTTAACTTTAGAAGGAAAAATTTGAAAATAAAATCTTAGTGTCAATATTATAATAGACGAAGTATATTTAACGTATATTCTGCGTTTCCAAGATGTTTGTAGAGCCCATGACTGCGTGTATTACTACGCCATGACTTGGAATCCCATGTCCAGAGTTAACTTTTACTTTTGCCAGTAATGGCCATACGTTGCATTTTTCTATAATAATTTTCAAATGTCGTCGTTATTGTTATTGAAAATAAAACCTATGTACCTATTCTGGCCGCATGGGATCGGCACTGGGGACGCAGGTGGACTGTATTTTGCTGCCGACCGCTCTAACTGATAAGCTTTCACTTACGAAATGCCGGTATCATATCTTGACAGAGAACCGTTCACTGACCCGGGAGAGTGCACACCGAGGGAAGCCATCCCTCAGACATAGACTTAGATCATAGCTATCCGCCTCGTTAATAGATGCAAGCTAAACACATATTCTGAATATATTTCCAAACATTGGAAGCACTTAGTAAATTTATGTAACATTAAACTTAGATTAAATTTTACATTATTGACAGTTACAGTAATATCACCTTATTACAGCCGATGCTAACGCTGAAAGAAAGCGATCCTGACCCGAAGACACCATTTCGGTACTAACATTATGAAAGCGCGGCAGAAAATTAGAAAGAAAATACAAAAGCTGGCCTCACTAAAATTCAAACTGAGTACAAATTGCCCAGACAATACTAAATAGCTGGACTGTTAGAACAATTATTGTTTATTTAAAACAAATTACAGCTCAGTTTTAGGTTCATTTGTAAATCTGTACTCATGTGAGATAAAGTGATGGTGAAGTGTCGATGTATTTCTAGCAGAAACTACACTTTTGTAGGCCTACTCAAATGTATGATGAGTTACTTGTAGCAAGTACAGGTACCTCTCGTCTCCATGTATATTGGAAGTGGAGACTCAGAATGTTGTGTCAAATCTAACCTAACCTAACTTAATCTAATTCAACTTTTGGCAGTGCCGAACCTAGGGCGGGGACAAAAGGGGGCAAGCGCCCCGGGCGGCAAACAGCTAAAAATAATAAAAAAATAATAAAAGCTCCTAAAAACGGAAGTAAAATCGCATATTGAATTTAAATAGCTCTAAACGTGTTCAAAATTTTAATACCGGCGCACTAAGACATTTTTTTTATGTTATTCCATACAACCTAACTTCATCTCTAAAATTCAAAACCGTGATTCAAGTCAGATAGGCAGGTCTACTGCCTTACTGGAGTTACTAATAGCTATGCAGGCTTCAGAGAAGAGAAGAAAAGTACACTACGTGATACGAGACAATGTTGTGGTCGTCACGTCGACTGGTCGTGTTGTTTGTTTAAAAAACAATAGAAAGGGCCACAAAGTGTGGCAAAGTTTAACGTTGCCCCATAATAGAATTTCTAGATCCGGCACTGACACTTTGTTTGAAACGATTGCAAAGCATTGGTTTAGATAAAGCATTATTTGCTAATCGTATTCCATTTGTGTAAAAAAAAAAAAAAAAAAAGTTTGGTGTTTGTGTGTTTAAAGCTGCCACCATCGGTTTATTTTCTGAAAAATCGAGATTTATGGATTTTGTTCGCGACGTTTCTAATTATTTATAGTATTCGTTTTAACGTAAGTTTGAAGGTAATGCTTATTGATATTTGGTATGTTATAACCCAACCTTAAATGTATCGTTTATTCGTGTATTGTCTGTGATAATGTAACCCCAAAGGTAACTCTTGTTCATCTATTAGCAATAAAGCAAATCAAACAACACCTCAAGCGCCATTGTGACTGTACAGAATTATGTAAAAAAAAAAAAGTTGTGCACTGTTGCATCGCGATTTACGTGGTTAGGTTTGGGTTGCGTAGATTATAAAAATACCAAAAAATGTTGCAAAAAAACTGTCTATTAGAATATGCTAAGAAAACACTAAAGGAAAATTTTCAAAATACCAGTCGAGTTGCGACTAGGTGGTATAGAAAAGCCTTGGAGAAAGATTTAAGCAGCAAATTGAAAACTGTTGTTGGTATCCACAAGTACAAACGAAAAAAAAAAAAAATGAAAAAAAGGTGACGCTTAAAGTGTTCTGTATTTAAATGCGTATATGATGATGCAAAACTAAACTGTACACAGTGACTGTTTCAATATCCACTCGACTGTTATTAACTTGACTCGATTTTTCCATTCTATTCGTTTTAGTCATATCATAATTAAAAACGTTTGAGAGACAAATAGTGTAGTCATTTTATGAAAATTAGGTAAAAAAAGAATCCTTACAAGTATGAAACTTGGTACACATATAGTATTTGGTCACCCAAATAACATACTAAAAGTCCCCCAAAATCAAAATTGTGCCGCCATCTTGGAAAATGGCGGCCAAAATTAAGTTTATTTCAATTTTCGCGGAAACAGCATCGCAGCGAAAAATGGTTCAGATGAAGTCTGTTCAGCATGAAATTATCAATCTTTCTTGTATCTACTTTTCTTTTTATTTGACCAATCCTAAAGACACAAAATTACATCAAACAAAAATATTTTTTTTTTAGAAGTCAAAATCCTTAGATCGGTTAATAAAATTCTTAAAAGCATAGGACTTGGTATATAGAAAGTACTTCACCACCAAAGTAACATATGAAAAGTTCCCGAAAATCAAACTTGTGCTACGGCCGCCATTCTTGGAAAATAGCGGCCAAAATTAAGTTTTTTTTAAATTTTTGTGAAAACCAGTGCCGCACTTCAAAAAATGTTTTAAATTAGTTTACTCATCATAAAAATTACAAATCTTTACAACCCAATTTCAGCCATTTTACACTGGATATTAGCCATTTTATACCGGCATCGGACCCGGGTCCTTCCAATTACAAGGCGAGCACCTCTTCCTGACATTACAGTGTAGAGCACTTTGCATTTTCTGATTTTCAAATAGAAAGGAATGTCGATCGTCAGGTAAAAATAATTTTTATTATGCGAAAAATTTCTTTCTGCATCATACGATGTTATCATTACAAATTTGAACTTCGATATAAACAATTAGTTTTAAATCAGCAATGACGTGGATTTTTTTGTATGTATTAAAATTACATAAAAATTTTTAAAAAATGTATATGCTGAAGGTTAAACGTAGAAAATAGTACAAATTACGGAAGACACTAAATTCAGTCAGTATTACTTTTAAATTAATATATTTTTACTTAAAATCATTGTACATGAAAAACAGCACAAAACTGATCACAATCACTCAGTTCGCCGACTTATGAATACGTTTCAACAATTAAAAAGAATCTTAATTAAATACTTTTCCGTCCCCCATTTATTATGAATGGTGTACAAGAATATCCTGTTATTTATACAATCTCACTTTTGAAAACTGCAATACAAGATCATGCATATTTTACATTGATACAAATATTCAAAGGCTAATTTCCCCCCCCCCCTCACTTCTGACCGGCAATCGCCGCCCGTGGTTGTTGATACCAATTTTTGATTGACCAGAAGCCACAAAATGGCCCAAAAGCTAAACTGATTGTCATAATATTCTGTCTTCATTTAGCAATTTTAAAATAATGAAGGTAGAAATTAATGCCATCAACATAAACTGCTGGTAAAAGTCTTTCCTAAATTGATTACACAATTTTTCAGTAAAGAAATAACATAAATAATAACGTCAGTACAAAATGTACGCACTAACAATTATATATGATAACATTTCAAGTAACCCTCACTTAAATTTTAATCTAATTGGAAAAAAATACCAAAACGGTTATGTACAAAAGTACTTATTTCTAGGCCGAAAATGTTGCATTTTGAAACTTGAACAGAGCATTACTGTGAAGAAATAGGATTGTTTAAATGACAAAACAAGTAATTAAAACGAATTCATAATTTTATCCTGAACAAACATTATTTAAAACTTGTTTCGATGTGACGCTTAGTTTCCGCGAACAGTGAAAACAATTAATTTTGGCCACTATTTTCCAAGATGGGGCCGTAGCACAAGTTTGATTTTTAAGGACTTTTCATATATTACTTTGGTGGTGAAGTACTTTCTATGTACCAAGTCCCATATTTTTAAGATTTTTTTTAACCGATCTAAGAATTTTGACTTCTGAAAAAAAAGTCGTTTTCGTTTGATGTCATTTTGTGGCTTTAGGATTGGTCAAATAAAAGAAAAAGGTAGATACAAAAAAGTTTTATAATTTCATGCTGAACAAAATTCATTAGACCCATTTTTCGATGCGATGCTTAGTTTCCACGAAAATTAAAAAAAAAAAAAAAAAAAAACACTTAATTTTGGCCGCCATTTTCCAAGATGACGACTGTATAGCTCAAGTTTGTTTTTTTGGAGACCTTTAGTAGGCCTTACGTTACTTGGTATGTACCAAGTTTCATGATTGTAAGGATTTATTTTTTTACATAATCACATAATTTTGGCTTAAAATGACTGCATTAAACGAAATTCTCAGGAAATTTTATATATTTAAAGTATCGCTGATCACTTCAATAAAATAATACTCTTTTAATTCCTTTGGAAGTACTGAAGTTCTTAATGATTTTTAGCCATAAATTTTCCTCTTCGTAATTTTATTTTAGGATATTGAGGCAATATCAAAAATACAGGGAAATTTCATTCCCCTTAAAATATGAGAGAAAGATAAGATCTAGTGTAAATATTGGCAAGTTATATTTTAAAAGTACGAGACCCATCTAGTGAAAATATTTTCAAGTTCAGCAGTTAAGTATAGCAAGCAAGTATTTATTTTTTTACTTCCTTGTTACTTTGCTTTCTGAATTAAATTTGTTTTCAATTAAATCTAATTTTACCTGTCAGTTTTTATATGCTCCTAACATAATACAAGTTTTGGTGGGTTGTATCTATTAATATGTATACTGTAAAAAGAAAAAAAAATTCTTAAGGATTGAAAGAAAAGTTCTTATCTGTGCGCCGAGAAACACCTTTCTTAGAAATGAAATAGTAGCATTCTCATTTAATTGAAAATAAGAAAAGCATACCGATTTGAAAATAAGATCAGTAACCTTATATCTAAACCAACATGTTCTCATTTTCAATTAACTGTGAGTGTTGTTATCTCATTTCTTAGAAAATGGTTTCTCGGGGCACAGATAAGAACTTTTCTTTCAATTCTTAAGAAATCATTTTTTTTTACTGTAAAGTGTCTGACAAATGATATTTTAATGTGATATATGAAGATTTTACAAGGATTGTTTTTTCTTGTGGTAGTAACATTATCATGTAGTAGTTGTTGATAGTAACAGATGATTAACGATTTATTAGTGTTTCGTACATGTGGTGACGTACTAGTTTCTCAGCTAACATCGGGTTAGTTACGCAAAAGCAGTTAAAGTTGTGCATATT
>JAGDQP010017743.1:0-34614 GCA_022664845.1 Lepisma saccharinum | reverse complement strand
TTCCTCTTTCATGTTTTCACCTCCCCATTTAAACATTTCTGCTGTGAGTCCATCTTCTCCAGGCGATTTTCCGTTCTTCATCCCTCGAAGAACTTTATCCACTTCTTTCATTACATCTGGGACATCTACATCATTTTCTTCTGAGTCTTCATTTCCTAGCTCTTCTTCGGTGTAGTACAATTCTCTGTAGAAATTTTGAAATATTTTTATAATTTCTTCCTTATTTCGTGTTACGGTCCCGTCTGATCTCTTAACTGCAATTACTTGCTTTTTTCCCTATCTATTGCAATTTTCCCAAATCTAATTTCCCTATCAACTGCAATTACCTGATTTTTGCTGCTTGGTTTTCTTCAGGCTCTTGTTTTCCTCGATTGTATTTCTAACAAAATTTTCGTTATATCTTCGTACATCCTCTCTTATTTTCTTCATTGCGGTTTTAGTTAGTTCTATTTGCTCAATCCTCCTTATATAATTTTCCTCTTCTTTAATTTTCCTTTTTTTCTTCATTAAGAGGTTATTTTTTTCTGAGAATTTGCTCTCTTTTTTCTTTCTGGTGCCTGTTATTCCCTAGGCTGTTTCTCTTATTATCTCAGTTGGTATTTTATTTCTACTATTTATGTCTTCTTCATCCTCTAACTCTCCTAAGGCGCTTAATCTGTTGCATAGTTCTATCTCGAATGTATGTCTGTGTTTCCCTAAATTTTCCAGATCTAAAACTGGCGATTTTCCTCTCATAAGCTTCTTTCTTTCAAGTCTAGTATTTAGTTTCAGCTTGCATCTCATCATCCTCTGATCACTCGAGACTTTGAAACTGTCCAGAACAGACACGTCTTGCAGAGTTTCCTTGTTATTCGATAGAACGTAGTCTATTTCGTTTTTAGTCCCATTTGTGCATTTCCATGGCCACTTCCTCTGGGGCAGTTTCTTGAAAAAATGTATTGGAAATGAACAGTCTATTGGCTTCTAAGAATTCTACTAACTTCTCTCCTCTCTTGTTTCTTTTGCCAAACCCAAAGTTTCCCACTTTTGTGTCACTGCTCTACTTGGTTCCTACTTTCGAATTGAAGTCTCCCATTAGAATTTTGCTATTATCCAAAATCCTGTATCTCCTCGTATAGGTCTTCGACTTCCTTCTCCGGATGTGAGGCTGTTAGAGCATACACTTGTATAATTTCCATACTGTCTCTGTTGTTTATCTTTATTACTACCCATGCGATTCTATCTGAAATTCCTTCAATTTCTGTGATCCGTGTCTTCAGGTCTTTATTAATTATAAGGCCAACGATTGTGGGTTTGTCATTTTCTGTTCCTTTGAAGTAGAACGTGTGCCCTGACGGTAATTCCAACTGTTGTTCATTCTTCCTCCACACTTCTGATAGTCCTATGATGTCCCACTTAATCCTCTTAAGTTCATGCTGCAATTCTTCTAATTTGTCTTCTTCTGCAAGTGACTGACAGTTGAGAGGCGCCGCGTATAGGACCGTTGGAGTTGCCGTGTTCATCAGGCAAGGGAAAATAAAGAAGCAAAGAAGATAGTTGGGAGGGGGAGTCACGTAACTTTTCTAAGTAACAATACTCTCTACAAAATAAAGCGAAATAAAGACGAAAGACGAAATTAAGCGGAAATCACTAATGATGTAGGGGAAATGTCGAAATTTTCTATTTTGATGGACACTGAGCTTGACATACCCGGCAACGATCAGTGCGCATTTGTTATAAGATATGTGCAACGCTACGACGTTCTTAAAAGACTCATTACCTTGAAGATTGTAGAATCAACTATTGGGGAGAGCTTATTTAATTCATTAAGAGATACTTTGGACGAAGTAAAAATACCTCTAGAAAATTGTGTAGCAGATGCGTTCGATGGTGCAGCAAATATGAGTGGACACTACGAAAGAATAGCTGCAAGATTTATTGATGTTATTCCAAACCATATTTATACATGGTGTTACGCACATATCCTTAATCTAGTACTCTCCGATACGGCACAGTGTCTATCTGTAACAATATCTTTATTAACCTACTTCAAGAGGTCCAGTTATTCCTTAAGGAATCCTTGAAAAGGGTACAAAAGCTTTTTGAAGAGAACCCTTCATTCAAACTTGAAGCAATTGAGCAATAAGGGGGCGAAATTGCAGTGATGCCATTGTAAAAATATTTGGAAGGATTGATGATTGGATTATACATGACCAACTCCAATCACATGCATCAGTGTACATGGAGTTGGGAATTGCATTATTCAAAAGTTGTTGTTCTTTAGATTTCAATTCAAAAGTCAGGAATCTCTTCTATCGAATTCACTAGCTTTGAAACCATATTAGTTGCTCTGGTGTTATTGCAGATCTTCAAGATTACCACCCCACTATCAGATTATTTCCAAACGAAGAACCTCGACTTTGCTCAAGCATGGAGGTTGATAGAATCATCTATATCAAGACTGAAACCTCTGCGATGCAGATTTGTAGAACCTCTGGACGCTGCTAGAACTTTCGTTGGCAAAATGTCAGAGAAGTTAGAAGAAAGAACTGAAATGGATAAAACACTCGAAGATCTAAGCACTGAAATCGAACTTTTCAAGAAACGACAAAGAAAAATAGTCCGGGAGAAGGCGCGAAGCATGATCAACTTCAGAAGATGTGTTTCGAATTTCGGTTTTCAACTATGTTTTGGATACTATAATTCAAACCATGGAGAATAGATTTGTTTATCACAATAAGCTCTATCTAGATCTTGTGTGGTTCGTCCCAAAAACATTTGGTGATCTTAATGAAATCTTACCTGTCAATGTGTTGAACAGAATTTGTGAAACTATTCCATCTCTTGATAAGGGAAGGAGAGAAAAACTGCTTTCCTTTGCTGAAGTGTGGCCTAAGATTAGAGGGATCCCTAACGCCGAAGAGTATAATTATGAAGTTAACGTAGACAAACGTGCCTTCAGAACAGAGTTTTATTGGAATGATTATGATGATGGTAGAGAAGATGAAAGTAGGTCATTGAATTGTGCATATAGAAAGGAATGTAATTCTTGCATCAAATGTGAACTGAGAGTATTTGTTGATTTGAATATGTACTCTCTCATATAAACGGAATTATTCAAGGTTTACAAATATCTGCAAACTATTCCTCTAACACAAGTTTCATGTGAAAGAAAATTCTCAAAGGTGAAAATAATAATAAAAACTGGCTTAGATCAAATATATCTAATGATAATATTGAGGCATTTGTCATAATGAACAGTGAGAAAGATACCATATCTTAAATGGCATTGATAATGAAGTGATAAAAAGATTGAATGAATCCAGTGCAGAGATGAGGTGGTTGCTTTTATATTAGCAAGAAAAATATTCTGCAGAAAATCACTATTTCTACGTTTTCCTTATTTCGTCAATTACATTTTTATATATTGGGTGGCGTTAGAATTAATGAACAGTGGCAGTGCAAGTAATGTAGCGTAGAAGCTCAGTGCAAATCAGAAACAACAAATCCCAAAACAGTGAAACCAACAGGAAACACGCAGGAAGGCCAAACTCACAGGAAGAAACCACACACAGGAGAAACCAATCATACCGATGGAACCTGCAGATTCCCTCGGAATTAAGCTGAAGGAGAAGAACATCAAGTGAAAGTGGGCTTGGCCCGACACGACGTCCCATGAAGTACTCGCCTAAGCACCCAGCCGTGACATAGAAGATGGATGAAGCGGTGCGGTAAAAAGCTTTCTCACAAGAAGCTAGTAGTTGTAGATTTTGTAATGTTAAATAAAATGTTTATTTAACCATAGAAAACTAAAATCACTCAAGGTCATCTTATTACCAGACCACAATCAAAACTGACTGATTCAATAAGGTTTCGCCGTGCTTCAAAATAAAAATCATGAACAAGAGTAGCAAGATAAAAAAATAAAATCTCAAGTAAAAAGTTTCATCTTTTTATGCATGCATGCATATACACACAAAAATCACACACACACACACACACACACATACACACACACACACATATATATATATATATATATATATATATATATATATATATATATCCCCCTTGAGTAAGTCGTCCACCGCCCTTCTTAGAGACCCAGCACGGTCCTGGTGTCCTGGCAGTCTACAGTCCAAACCCGAGCATTTTGACCCTCTGACTTCCTGCTGACCGCTGCCGTTGACAGCTGCATTCCTTCCCCTGGGCAATGAGGTCCTCCGAGGCTGTTCCCTTATTTGTACCATCATGTGTAAAGAAAGGAGGGATGCAGACATTTGACTCACCACGCTGTCTGCTAATGCTGGTTGGTGAGCAGTCCATCCATGTTCGTTCGCCAAGCAGTTGCTTGGGTACTAACAGGCGCCACGACGTGAACGTATGGATTGGACATTAGGCGTTTACCCGGTCGGTTCCCTTAAGTCTTAGCAAGAAGTTAATAGCAGAAGGCTTTTGAGGCGACAGTCCCGGTTTGCCGGTCCTAATAAAAACATTATATTAACGCTTCCCTTGATAACGAAAGGAACCTTATAATCCCGCTCATTCTGTTCGTCCGTGTCCAGAAATTAAATCTTAGGAAGAGGAACTACAAGGTGTAGAGAGATGCTTGAGGTATCGTTAGAACTTAGAAAGGTCTTTACTAAACTAGCTAAAAACCTCTGTAAGCGTTTGAATGGTGCAGTATTGCTATCCCATTTTCTAAAAATCAGTGGTTCAAATTGCCTTGAGTCAGTTAGATCTAGCTGCACCAAACTTGGCATAATATTTTTCGACACAAAAAAGGCGAGAGTACCTACGTCGCCAAATAACATGCTTATCAGTGTTCCCAGCCTATTTTCTATAAAAGTATCTTTTTTTAAAAAAAAAAATAGCTTCTATTAGAATAAAATAGACTAGAAATGTATTCGTCTGTCTGTACCTGTGATACATAAAACTCGTTAATGTCTCTATACATGATATCTAATTAATATAAAAAGTACAATTAACATGACTATAAATCATTATAAGTCGTCACTCAAATAGTCATTAACAGTATAGTAACCTTTATTTACAAACAAATAGAAAACTTCAGATTTAAATTTCTTTATATTTTGAATATTCTTTAGATAATGTGGTAGTTTATTGTACAATCTTATACAAAAGGAGTAAACACTAGAATAAGTAGTAGCAAAATTCTGTCTTTCTGGGAAAGTATTTCTGTTTTGTCTGGTATAATAATTGTGTTTTTTTGTCGTAAAGTAAATAAGTGACTATTTTTCTTTGTAAATATTTCGCTTTTATAAATATATAGACATGCAACTGTTAGAATCTTTTGAGACATAAGCACATCTTTATATGGTGACCTTGGGCTCATGTTAAAAATGATTCTAACAACCTTGTTTTGTAAACGGAAAGTATTTACACTAACATGTGATGCACCCCAAAATATTATTCCAAAGCTAATAAGAGCATAGAATATTGCGTAATGTAATGAGATCAGAGTTTGTCGGGAGACTGTACTTTGTAATCTGTACATAATGAAGCAGACATCATTCAGTTTTTTTTTAAGTTCGGGCATGTGATAATCCCATTTAACTTATCATTTATAGTTATAGATACACCTAACAATTTGCTTTTAGAAATGTATTCCAGACTTTAAGAATTTACTATTGTGGGTGGAAATGTAAACGGTTCGTGAGAAAGATGAAAATATAGGATTTTTTATTTATTTAAATTTATGTTCAGACTGTTTATTGAAGTTCACTCTATTAATCTCGCAGTAATTGATTTTAAGTTGCTTTCCGCTTCCTGATGAGTGTTCCCAGTTACTAAAACATTTACACCATCATCGTACAAAACTACATTTTCTGACTCTATGAATTGAGACAAATCATTTATATACAAAAGAAATAATATAGGTCCTAAAATAGAGCTCTGAGGAACACCCTTGTTAATTTCAGCCACTGACGAATGAAATGCCATGCTTTTCTCCTATATAAGAGTCCTATATATTTGTACTATCTGCTTTCTGTTACTCAATTACGATAAAAACCAATCGTAAGATACACCTCTGATACCATGCTGATATAGTTTTGTCAATAAAATCAAGTGATGCACGTTGTCAAATGCCTTAGAAAAGTCTATAAATACAGCTATGGCATGTTGGCTTTTATTTAAGGTATCTGAATCTTTCTTATAAAGATAAACAATGCAGTGTCTATAGACTTTCTCTTCTGAAAACCATGTTGGCAAAGAAAAATCAACTTGTGTCTAGATAGAAAGTTATTTAAACGTGTCAACATTGAGTATTCAAATATTTTTTAAAATACTGACAAAGTAGAAATGGAACGATAATTCTGCATATCTATAATACTTCCTTTCTCGTGTAAGGGAATAATTTTAGCAATTTTAAGTCTGCTTGGGAAAACACCTGACTCAAAAGAGCTATTTATAAGATAACAAAGGCGGTCTCCTATTAAACGTATACACCCTTTAATAACAATAGACGGAATTTCATCCAGACCTGTTCAATTTGCATTGGGCAACTCTTGAATATGGGTGTATAACCCTTCCACTGTAACTGGAGTTAGAAACATACTTTGCCCCAATGAAGTTTGCTTACCTGATTCCAGGTTGTGCGAAGACGGTCTTCGAAAATGTAACTGTGTTAAGGAAATGTTTATTAAATGCTTTTCAGTTACGCAACGAATTTAATTTTTTAGTTTTTGATTTATTAGATTCCACGCAGTTTTAATTTTGTTGCTAGCAATATTAATTAAACGATCGTAATATCTCTTTTTTGCAGCTCGTACAACTTTCTTGTATGTTTTTTATAGACATTTATGTAATCAAGTACCTTACTCAACAAATTAGTGAAATGTCGTTTTAGTTTGTTATACTGAAATAGTTTCTGTTTTGAAATTTTGATCCCTAACGAAATCGTCTTTATTCTTATCATTGTCTATTTTCAAAGAATGACGCAGGAAAGCTATATTAAAATAATATTAAAAAGTTTCCATAAAGAATTAAATTTTTCGTCTGTGTCTTTGACATATATATGTCACACCGTAACTCGCGTGACAATGAGTAAAAAAGCCATTGAATCTTCTCTTTCAAAACGACCTGCGAGTTATTGTTCTGTGTTTAGAAGAAAATAATTTTGTATTCACGTCAATAGAAAACGAGAGCGCTTTATTTTCTAAAAAGCCAAGTTCGTGAGTTTTGAAACTTAAAACTCTTTCGTTTCTTCCCATTATAATTTGGTCAAAGGCAGATTTTTCACCTCTAGTCGAGACATTTACTGCAGCTTGTAAGTTGTATCTATCTAATATATTTTCCAGATTCGTCTTTTCGTTTGAAGCAACAAGTCAATTTACATGTATATCACAGCAAATAATAACTTTAGGAAATATTTACAAACGTAATATAACAAAGATTCAAATTGCCTTAAAAATATATTGAAATCGCCTGAAAAGGGTGTATATATACAAACTATGCAAATGTTACTTTCTGTAATTTTTACAGCAGCTCCCTCTACATGTATTTCAGTGCAATAGTCTCTATCTCCCAATGTTTCAACATTCAGAGAGTAGTGGGCAGAAACAGCTACATCATGCACCATGTTTCTTTAATTTTCTGAAAAAATAGGTAACAAGGTTAAAATTGTTGAAACACACCCTTTTAAATAACGTCTTCACTCATCCAATGTTCACAGATGCAAAGAAGCTGTACATGTCTGAAGACATCAAAGAACTCCAGTTTATTTTGTAGGCTTTGGACATAAAATATGTTTAAATTAATAATATCATTGGTTATACCTGAATTTTTCCTGTTGGGAATTCCTACTGCTTGTTGAATAAAAGCTGGAAACGACGATACCTGTTTACAAACATCTCTTTTTCCTGTAGCCTGTCCTGGTCTTTGTGAGCTTGAGTGATATGGAGGAGGGAGGGATAGGATGGGGATTATATATATATATATTAGTCAGTGCTGTGGTACCAGAGACAATACTAATATTATTAATCATTTTACAAGAATTATCATTGCTTTAACGAAGTACGGTAGCCTATACCGTCACGTGTAAGATATGTTACGTTTCAGCATATCCTGCCGGTAGTTAAAAGATGCTGATCAAGTATTGTTAACTGAATTTTGAATATTTTTAACCATATTAATATCAATATTCACTTTCAGGCTTGATTTACAGTAAGTTATTGTTGATCGAACCATATTCAAATACTAATTTCTTGCGCATGCGTACACGTTTACTATACTTATTGTTACGGGATTGAGAAAGGAAATTAGGGCGCCATATTTATCTCAACAACAACATACAAAATACGAAGTTATCGCAAACGCACCAATCTTGCTGATGATGAATCAATATAGTAACTTTAATATTTGAATGTGTGAAGATATTTGCGCATGTTAATATTACGTTATGTAAATTTTTATTTTCTGTTTTTATTTGTGGTCAGCAGATGGCAGACCTTTTCAAAATAAAATATAGACATTGACGGTAGGGTTGTTAACGGTCCAGTTTTAAACCGGATAGTCGGACTGTCATGGTGATTGTCCGGTGTCCAGTTACAAGTTCAAACCGGACGTCTAATGTACGGTTTTGAGAGATGTTTTCTAAAAACAGGACTTACGTTACAGTCTAAGTTTTCCTCTGTGAGTGAAGACTCCCAATTTTAAAGTTATTAGTCTCAAATCGCGAATTGTACCATATTTTGGGTTTAGCAAAATTATTCTTGTCAGTTCTAAATAATAGGTATATTTACTCAGTGTTCGATTTGTCGGGGGGGGGAGGGGTGCCGGGGATTTTCCCTGGTGAGTGAGGATTTGATCGCCAGTTGTTGATTCTGAATATCATGCCCATCAGGGATAAAATCTTGGTATTTCTACCCAAACAGGTAGTAACACTAATAGCATTCAATATCATATGGATATCCAGGGGATGTCCCGCCGGGATATTTGCGACGTCCATGCGACATCCACGATATCCAGAGGACGTCCTATACGTGTTGATCAGATGGCCGAATGTCCGTTTCATGGATATCCCATTGGACGTCCCGCGGGACCTCCATGGAATGTCCGTGAAACGTCATGTGGCCATCGTGATGGGACGTCCGGTAGATATTATAGGATGTCGCATGTTTATCACAAACGCCCAGCTGGACATCCCCAGGGGAAAGTGGGGTCACCCTTTGTCCTTCCTTATATTACTTAAGGAAGATGTAAATGTCCTTTATGGTACTGGGATGTCCTGGATCTGAGTGACGGGCTTTCACCGTCTCCGTATTAGTCATTTTCAAGAGTCAGTTGGATGTTGTTGAATCACAGCATCCAACTATGGCTCCTGAAAATGACTAATACGGAGAAGGTTAAGCCCCGTTACTCAGACCCAGGACATCCCAGCACCATAAAGGACCTTTCCATCTTCTTTAAGTAATAAAAGAAAGGACAAAAGCTGCGCCAAACTCATCTCAGTCCCGTCCCTGGAAAAAACCTCATCATGCAGTAGGATGGGTGGTCGGTGGGCGCGCACCCACGACCTTCCGAATGCGAATTGCATGGGTTCGTAATAATCACATTGTGGGATATTTCGAACTTAGCAAATTTCTCACCGGCTACCTACACACTGGCTTTTACAACCTTCTTGTTCATCGGCAGTCATAAACGAAACGTGCTTTGTGCATTAGCTTAGGGTGTACCAGTTATCTACACTCTTGCTCTGCAGGTACATGTTAAATGACTACTAAGTATTAAATTTTCCTTTCTGATCATCTTCCCTTAAGTTTCCATCACCTACTGAAATATCGATTTATCCTCATCGATTCGGCCAGAGCTAACCACTTTAAACTAAAATCACATTCAGATTGGATTTTTTTATACTACGCAATTCAGCAAAGTGTACACACCCCCAACGTCAAAAGTGGTGGGTGCGGGAGGTGTCTTGACCTTTCCGTGTAGGTTGTAACAACAAACTTTTCTCGCTTTTACTTGAAGTTATTTTCCAGTCATTTAATGTGAAGTAAGCACGAAGTATGTTTATCACAAAGGCATAAGGTAACGACAGTTATAGCTTTGCGCGCTCACTTACGTGAAATTAATAAATACACAATATCCTAGCTATCTTAAAACATCTGCATCTGAACTGACATATGCTTACCTCTAAACTATGCGTAGTAACTCAATTATGTTAGTTCGAAGTAATAACCGTCTATTACAAACAGGCAGTAAACATTTGCCAAACGCGAAGCGTGCTTGCCTGAAACAATCGACTGTTTGCGAGCGTTACATATTACCTCAGGATATCGCAATACGACCATATTCGGGATCATCCTGCCAGGATATCCCCATAATATTTATCTAGTCACAAAGCTGGGATTATCCTGGTAGGACTTTTTACGGATATCCTGGGTATGTCCCAATATCCCGTGCGACATTATGACATCAATGGGACCTGTTCAGAACGTCCCATGGATATCAGATGCTATTAGGGAAGTTGAAATTTACCAGCAACTACTAGTTCTAGGACCCCTTCCCTTCGTAAATTAGCCTATAACAAACTTAACACTATATTTACTTGTAAACACTGTGGTGTAACTTTTGCTGCAATAGAATTCATTGTAAGGGTAGCTTAAATTTCTAACTATTTTCGACCAAAAATATCTACTTGCACTTTGTCCCAATCACTAATTACTTTTATTTATTACTTTGAGAACTACATTGTATTTATCATAACAATGAATATACATTTTATGTATATCATTATATTTGTAGCTATATTTTAAATTAGGTAGACTTATAAAATATCAAATGGATACTAGATGAATCATGACGTATTAAAAGGTAAATTACCAATCTTTCAAATAGTATTTTCAAGCGAACGTATTTTTTTTATATATATATATTTTATTGTTCAGCTATCTGTGATATCTACTACACCACATATTTTTCTATTGCAATTGGAGTCTGACATTTATAACTGAAATACAAATTGTGCTTTCATTGCATGTTGTTGTCAATGGTAAAGTTATCTTAAACAACTTCAGCTATTGATGAAATAAAACTTCGTAATATTTTTGTGAACTCGAAACCCTTACCTCGATGACTTTCGTAATTCTCGTTTACCTCCATTGGGTGATTTTTTTGTAAGCCCTTAGAATACTAGACATTTGATATTTACAATACAGCATGTGAATTGTTAAATTTCGTATGTCGCTTTGACTGAAGTTGATTTTGAGATGATAGTGAAGTGATTGCAGTAATTATTCTTAGTGTGTTGTATGTCCGGTTTTAAAACTCAGATAAATCGAAATGTCCGGTTTAAATCTATAATTGGAGTTGGTAACCCTAATTGGAGGTTTATTGAGTTTAAACAATCGGGTTATACTTTGTCGAATTAGGCGTAGGGTTATTGTTTTTATATACTGACATACGTTTAAAGAAATTGCTTAAGGGATTTTCTACAGAATTGTACATTAATTTGTAGTCTTGCATATTTGTATATAGTCTTGAATTTGTAGTATGTCTTTGTTAAGAGTAATAGAAGAACGTTGTGCAAACAAGTTTACCCTTTTAGAAGCTGAAAAGTCTATTTCAAGCACCCCCATTGGGTACGCTATGGGGGCGGGGACTTCAGGAAGTTTTTTATCTGTTCATACAGTATTATCACTCTAAAATGTTATTACTACACACTCTATTGTACAATGAACAATACAAACAGATGAAGCTACTACATTTCGGGTTGATTAATTGTAAATTCAACTATACTGACGACTGATTAACAATAAAGTATTGTTAGTTAGCGTATGGTAAGCGGTTGAGAACAAAAAATAAGCATTGTTAAACTAACAAGAAAATTCTTAACAATACATGTTTTGTAAATACAACCATAAAAAGTATTGGTTCCAAAATAACCACATTTTATCGTTAAGTCTACGATAATATCGTTAATATTACAACATCCTTTTTTAGTGTAGATCAGTACTCCGGTTGTTTATATCATATCATTGCTGTTTCCAAGGCAGCAAACTCTTCTGAATTCGTTGTCCCCCGATTATCGTGACCATCATCTCCATATTCGAATTTTCATTGTCTGTAGCATCCAAATTTTCCTGGACTCCTTTTATAATTTCATCTTCATTTAAAGTTTAAAAACCTGGATTAGCATCACTTTGCTGCCAGTCATTTCCATCTTTTTCATTACAGTCTTCAAATCCTGAAATTGACTGAAATAAGACTGTAAATATGACATTTCCTACAAGTATTTTAAACGGAGACATTTTTTTCGCGCCAGTGTTGTGAGTTTTCGAAAAAAAGAAATTTCCCATCCAAGGCCTTGAATGTTTAACTTTCTCCTTTTTCATTGATCATTACTGTATAGTATTCACTATTTAAATTGTCAATGTTTATATTAAGTTAACAAGTTCGGATATTTTACGTTTCGGATGACTGACGTTTGGATAATCGACTACTGTAATGTAAAATCATCGACGTTCTTACCTTATTCTGGGTGGTGGTATAATAAAATGGTGAGAATATCCTGGTTATTTTATAATCAATTGCATGTTTAGCTTGACCTCACTCGTATACATTATTTTTTTAAAAATAAAATATTTGAATCTGTGTTGTTTTTCATACCTTATCTTTAGTGCACCTTTATATATATGGGAAAGTTATACAGTTTATCCTGTACGTGTGTCTGCACTGCCCTAGATCTTCGCAGCTACAAGTCAGACAGAGATGAGCAATACACCGTTTGATTCGTTGTGGTCTGAAAGAGTGCGTAGGCCCTTTTCATTTGCTAAGCTATCTCCGCCCGTACCTCACCCCAGTAGCACACATATATGTTTTCAATGTTGATTTTAGGCTCATTTCGTTGATTAACCGCTACCGGTTGAAAAAAAAATTACGTTTATTTTTAAACCATATTTCAACAAACACATCACTGCGTTGATAAGACGTTAATACAACGTGTATTCAATATGTTATCTTTAATGTTATAGATTTTGTTTAATGTGTTTCTTACTAATGTTATGTCAAAAAATATAATTAAACACAAACTAATTTTTATGTTCTCATCTGCACGTTGAAAACTGATTGAATTTTAAGCTATATTACAACGAAGATAGAATGTCGTTGATAGGGCGTTAATGTGACGTGTTTTCAACTTGCTCCTATACTATTACCAGGTATGTACATTTCGTTTCACACGTGTATTTCTAATTTAATTGCTTAAACTTTATAATTAAAAGCAAATACAATTAAATTAATAACATTTTTCATATTCTCATTAGTATGTTGAAAACAGATTGAATTTTAAACTTTATTTCAACGAATTGAAAACAGATTGAATTTTAAACTGTATTTCAACGAAAATTTAATTTCGTTAATAGGGCGTTAATGTTAAGTGTTTTCGCTTTATATGCGTCTTTGTAAGGTGAGGTATTACACTTATTAAGAAATACAAATTTAATAGTGCAGCGA
Source organism: Lepisma saccharinum (assembly GCA_022664845.1). Taxonomy (NCBI): domain Eukaryota; kingdom Metazoa; phylum Arthropoda; class Insecta; order Zygentoma; family Lepismatidae; genus Lepisma; species Lepisma saccharinum. The sequence continues at coordinate 21,156 of JAGDQP010017743.1, read as the reverse complement.
TGCTCAAACTGTTAAAGAAACATGTCTAAAAAAGGGGGGAAAGTCTAAAAAAGGAGGGAAAACTATGACGTTGACTATTTTGTGTGTGTAGGAGGGTAGTTCTTAAAGGAATATTTGATCACGGGGGCGCTTTAGTTTTGTATATAAAACCATTACTTAGCTTGTTTAATTTAAAAAAATTAAACAATTAAAAATTAATTAATTTTAATTAAAATAATTAAATATTTTATATATGAATATTGCAACATCCCTATCTTCTGGATTGTACTCACTACTACCTCTGGAATAATTTGGCTTCTACTCCATTTTTATTTCTATTTTTATTCTAACATTTTACCAGAGATAGATTTTGTTTGTTAGGACCGAACTGGAACTACATGTTGTTTTATTAGCAACAGTAGAATTTCTTGAATAAACGCGTTTGAATTCATTCAATGAAAAAATAAATAAATAAATAAAAATAAAAAGAGTACAAGGGTAAATTTCTTCAGTAGCTAAAAATGGTGAATTATTTGTTTCCCATGACGTATTAAAACTTAGACACAACAAACCTTGCACAAATGCATACTGCTAAAAACTGCTGTCTCCGCCCATTCTAATTAATTTTATCTTATCTTCATCTTAGCTGCTGAAAATCTAGATAAAGTACATTTCTTGTGAAATAAGAAGCATAAACTAATACTGCTAATTATATATTTATACATTCCCGATTTATTTCACATACTTCTTCCACATTTGCAAAAACAAACATCAAAAGTTTAAGAAACACTTCACATGTACAATTATGAAGATATTTATTTACACCATCTGCAAATTGCTTTGCTCTTCCCGATAGGGAGATTTTCGGTGACATTATATTCCACGTGTTCAATTTGTCTTCACAAAAGCCTTTCACCGTGAATACCACCTAACATACAGACATGAGCCTTTGTGATCATGTATTTCGAATTTCCCACACTAGATGGTAAATCATGTTTGCAAATTTGCTGCAAGCTATCGATGATTTAGTGTACTACATTCTAACATTCTCCGTGCTTAGCGAATCCAATTATAGAATTTTAAAGACGAAATAGATTTTTCGATTTTTTAGACATAAACAAAAATCATATAATTATTTGAGGAGAGCTAAGAATTCGTGGAAGGAAGCAAAATGTCCAAACTTCGCGAGTAAGGACAGCTTGACACAGAAACATTTACACTATGTTAAATCGTAGCATTTTTCTTTGCATATATTCCATCAAAATCGTTATGGATATATACCACAGCATCTAGCCCTATTGTAATATTTTTGCTTTGATACAGTAGCATTTTCTCTAGCATTACCATTTATCGTAGCATAAATGCTTCCGTGTCAAGCGTGCATTACAAAGAACTTTTTCACAAAATGTTAATCACTCATTTATCTATTTCATGTGTTTTCAAACTGCGGTACGCGAGGGGTTGTTAGAAGGTATGTCATCAAGCTTATTAAAAGTCTAAATCCGAACACGCTCAGAACGTCTACAGAAAGGGACAATCGTATATAGAAAGTGACAATACGTCGAAAACCACAAACGGTCATATCGTCGAAACTACAATACGGTAAGAACGTCTACGAAAAGGGATTTCATATTTAAGTTGCATTGTATCACTTAAGGTACCTTTTCCTGGCGTGACCGACGAAAATGAGAGAATATCTCATTCAGGATGGTCGGCACCGATGATGTTTCCTGGGACCTCCTGATTGCAGGACAAGCACACTACTAGGTGTTCTGTTCTGCTTCATCTGTATAATCATTAGGGCTCATTTTCAAGCACACTTGCGATTAGGGTGAGAAACCAATTGAACCATGAGGTGGATCGAGGTGTAGTTTTATTATGTTTTGTAACACGTGCTTCAATTGGCTATTCACCCTCATCGCAAGCAACGCAAGCTAGATTGAAAATGAGCCCTTAGTTCAACATAATCATGTAATTTTAAATATTAGCATTGAAATTCCGTAATATTACTTGGTGCTACGGGGAAAGGATGAATTTCAGTTTAGAGGTAAGCAAGTCTAAAAATTTGAATGTCCCTGGACCCTGAATTACTCCATCTTCCTCGCGTCAAAATTCCTACAGGCCCAGTATTTTCTGTATTTTTCAGATTAAATTCATTTAGTTTTCCATTCTCTCACCAGATGTCTGCACACTATGGAAGGTGTTTGAAATCGACTTATACTACGATCGTATTATATGGAGGTCGATAGTGTTTGCCAGATTAAACATCGATAATAGGCGCTAGGCAGTATCGAGACAATATCTCGATGAATTGCGAATGTGGAGCGAGTTTGATCGAGAGCGAATTCGAGTTCAGCTGAAATACAAATCGCTGATAGTGACGGTGCAGGAGTAGCGGCATAAGAAATAATGTAAAAATTATAATCCTTTATTACAGTAGAATAGACATGAAAGGGTTCTGTGTCAAACAATCCGTGTTATTCACTAGGCATGTTCGAACGGTAAGCCTACTATTGGATAATTCATATACCGATAAAATGTATATTCTATATTATCAATATGGTAATTGTAGGTAGCTGTGTGATACTATTATAGGTGTAGTACTAGGTAGCGGTATTACGTACCAAAGTAGTTTGAAAAAATGTGACAATTACACGTAATTAAAGTAAGCATTCACTTTTGATATGTTATTGATACCTAGTGCATTGAGCACGAGCGAAATTTCTCATTACCGGCAAATGTTTAGAGCCGTTGTCGTTTGAGCAGAGAACTACTACTACTACGAGAGCGTCAGCGAAGGAAGGGAAGGTGGGTTAGTTGAGGTCAGGTTAGGTTCTACCGATTTTAAACCGTACGTACAGCGTTATTTTTGCCAGATGGTTTCTTGGTAGAATTTTCCTCTGCCGTATGGCTACACTGTCGTGTGTAGAACTGTGCGTCAGTAGTCCTAAACTTCTCCCACTTAACAACGACACATATACAGGGTGGTAACGTAATGTACCAACAACCTTAGAGGAATGTCAGTGCACCATAAATAAAAGGAACAAAGCCATTGCGAACCGGGTGGAGATTCGGCCGCATTTCGGAGCGACAGGCTGCCAAAAGAGTGAGGAAAGAGAAGTTCATTATAGCTGATGTAGTATACTATCTTCAAAAACTTCAAACCTGCGCTGCCCAAAAGCGCAAATTCCAAAATTTGTGTGGATGTGCAAGCGATTCCTCATAGGAAATAAATTATTTCCAGAAATTCTCTAGAGAGAAAGTAAGTCGAAAAGAGCATGAATAAGACTTTCCGTAAAGTGTAAAATCGATACACGTTGAAATGTCTCAAAAAACGACACTGTTAAGATTTATCTACACCAAAGGACACCACCTCGTTGACAAGTATTATACGCTCTACACCACTCGTTCGTAAAACGTAATTGTCACTGATGCTTCCATACGCACAAATCGACCTGTACCCAAGAAATAGTATGACAGGTCCTAGTTCCATATCGGGGGGCCAGCCTAACCTAACCTAACCAAGAAAATATTTTTTTTAAAAATAAGTGTTTAATTATCTTATAAGGGTCATTTAGGGGAAATTCGTGTATCTTGCTTTTTTCTCTGAAAAAAATTGTTTCAGCAATAAGAACATGTATTACAAATAGAAAGGCACAGAATGCCTTTGTACCTGAGATACTTTTTTAGAAAGAAAAAAAACAATTTTTTATTTATTGAAATGACTACAATATATTCTCTGTCGCAAAGCAAAAGCCCCTTTTCTTATCAGGAGAGAACCTGAACCTTCCACCTTTATGTAGCACGTGCATCACGCCAATTTCTCAGCGTTGCCATATTTCAAGTGCATCTCTCTCTGGCCCCGTCATAATGGTGTTTTCCTTTGTATTCGCCGCCAGATACTCATAAAAATAAACTAACTGTACTGTCTGGATAAGAAGGAAAGGTCTGTAGGGGATTTAAAAGAAGAGAAAACAGGAAAGGAGTTTTTTTTTAAATAAAAAGAATCTTCAATACAACTGAGCAAAAGTGTCCGTACTCACTTCAATGCTTGTATTTATTGAGCGCAATGTTCTGTTGTTACTAGATCTTCAGATTTAATTTTATATGTATTGTATTACTGTCCCAAGAAAGCAACGTGGTTTCTGACAATACTGGGACAACAGCCCAGTTAGGGGTGTTGGGAAGTCCGAAGTCAGTTCCGAAATTTCGACGGAATTCCCAAAGCCGTGGTGGCTCAATAGTAAAGCGCTCACCTCTGGCGCTTGGGGTCGTCGGTTCGATCCCTACTTGTACCATGTGGGTTTACTGGTGGGCAAACACAGTGTGCGTGGGTTTTCTCCGTGCTCTCCTGTTTCCTCTTAATTTCTCCATTCCACTAATCATCCCACCCATCATCATCTGTCCGATATGAGCCTAATTTTCCTAAAGTTTTAAGGCCTTACAAATTAAATTCATAATTTAGAATTCCGACTTTTCCAAATTCCGATCCATTACCTTTGGTTTGACATGAGCTACTATAGAATTTCAACATAATAATTAAAATTTTATCTATGGCCTTTAGAAACCTTAGATTCAGGTGCTCATTCCAAGAATTCTTTACACTGTATTTCACTTTATCCAGTAATTGTTGATTCTTGTGAAAATAACACATTTTGTTGATATGTCTGTGAACAGTTCATTTCTACAATTTGGTGATATTGCCCGAAATTCCGACATTTTAGAAATCGCAAAAATTATCATTCCGATTTCCATTCCGGAATTCCGAACACACCTATGAGCAGTGTATGTAAACACATGACCTGGACAGGAATAGAACCGCGTTGTCACTGCTTGTAAAAATTTCTGAATACGTGACGTTTGGGCACGAAGTATTTGTATTATAGCATGTTTAAATTTTGAATTTTATTTATGGCATCTAAGGATCAGGCAGGGATAGGGGAGGGAAAAGTATTCGGGTAGGTGTCGGCGAGGGGCCCAGGTACGAAAATCAAACTCTAGATTCGTGCCAGACTAGGCATCTTGAAGGTACCATCCCGGCATTTGTCTGGTCTGACAGGAAAAGCCCTGGAAAAAACTTAGTCAGGATGGTCGGTCGCTGGGATCGAACCCACGATCTCCCGAACGCTACGCCAAGGCTCTACCACTGAACTACGGCGGCTCGGTAGCATGTTTAAAGTAAAGGAGTACGTGCTTCTTCTTTTATGTAATGCTAATAAGTTTAATGAAATTTGATTTAACACGATCGTAGTGTGAATTTGTAGTTTTATGATTGCGCTTTAGTACTGTGATTGTTTATGTATATTGTGTGTTTAATTATACACAACGTTTGGTAAACTACTTTTATTTTTTGGCACTACATTTTATTTTAACTTTGACGTTAACGTAGTGTGCAATTTATTTTAATGTTTGTATAGCTAGAGATTAGCCAAGTTTTATGAATGGACAAGGAAAGTCTATTTGCAGTTCTTGAATAGTAATAGCCTAGTGCCTAATTTTACTAATACAATCATTTTTAATCATGCAAAACTTGACTCACCTATGAATGTGTACCAAATATCATCTTCGGTTTCTTCCGCTGACGACTCTGCAACTTCAATTACGAACTCTTCTCTATCGAAAACGGGTTGAAGAGAACGGTAATTTTCCTCCAGTTCTTCTACGCGTTTGATAGAATTCCTCCACTTCTGGGGCGTCACACGGTTCAAAGCATCCTCTAAAATAGTGACCAATTCACGAACAGGACGCCCATTCAAATTTTGAGATGCAACACTTCTTTTTATTTCGGACCATACTTGTTCGTGGGATTTAACACACAGTTATACGGAGGTAATCGTAACACGACATGTCCGTAGGTTCGAGCTAATTCATTACATATGTAATGAAATATTATTCATTACGTATAGAAATATTACATATTTCTTGTCACACAATCTTATCTTCTCGTTAATCAATTGAACTAAGGTTGGTTTTATAGGAGTGGGGTTGGGAATTTCAATGTTATGTTTTCTCATGTATTCAATCATGTCATCTTTTCTCCAAGATAAATTTGGTTTGGGATCGAGAACACGTGAATGATATTTAGTATTATCAATTACAATGACTGAAGATTCGTTTAATCGTTTTAATAGGGAATTTTCAAACTAGTTTTAAAAAATATCAGCTGTCGTGGTACCATGATAGTCAGCTGGAGCATTCTCCATTTTTTGATGAGTGACAAGAAGCGCATCTTTGATAAAACCATCGCGCCCACCACAATGCAGGATAACGATTCTTTCTCCTTTTGAAGCCGGGGCTGCAATTGTACAATTTTCTGTGTCGTCCGTCCAATTTTTCATCTTGCATGTGTTAGTATCGAACCAGGTTTCCTCTAAATAAACGTCTTTGAATCCCTTAGCGCGAAGTTCTTGAATCTGTTGTAGATAACGGTATCTCCAAGCAATTACTTCCGCAGTTTCAGATCTAACCGGTTTCCGCGCACACTTTCGATAATGGAAACCCATACTTTTTAACAGTCTCCATAAAGTTTGGTAGCAGTACGGGAATTCATAATCTGTTCCAGCGGTTTTTATTTTCATTTCGTCGCACAGTTTCCTAACGGTTGGTGATTCGCCATTTTTGAAAAGTTCATAAATGGTTCGGCGTAATATATCACGCGGAAAATCATCAACTTTGTCAAAAGCAATTTTGTTTTTCGAAATTTTTCGCTTCGTCGGTGTCCGATATTTCATATTTTCGATTTTTGCTATCCTTTTAATGGTACTTATATTAACTTTAGTTGCGTCAGCAGTAATTTGATTTATATTTTTACTAGGTAAAACATCCCCCGCTTTTACGTCATCATCAACGAATTCGCGAATGTTTTCTTTCATTTCGAGGAGTCCCCTCGTTCAGCGGAGGCTCTATGCGCGGAGGGCTATTTTGCGGTGCTCCCTGCATGCTATTTTCACTCAACTACAGCCGGAAGAAGTTCGACATTTCTTTCACTTCTTAGAACCAAAACTCACACAGCTCACAAACAAAACAATACTGACTAGAAATGCAAGAAAATGCATGAAGTCCGTTCCTGTAATTTAAAGTTTGGCAACACTGTTCCTCTCTCTTTTGAGGCTGAAGAGTGGGTCGGAAATGATGATTTATGACTGAAGCTGTTTGTCGTTTAGATCAGGATTTTCAAGAAAAATGGTTCCGAAGAGGGAAGACAGACTATACCTAAGATGCCACCTCCATGTAATGTATCCAACCACATTTTGAAAAGGTTCCAGGATTGTAATAGTACGAAAACCGTATAAATACAAAATGTAATGTACTTTTCATATCTAGAAACTTAAATTTCTTCAGAAAATCTTTATACAATAATAAAAAATATTTTGTAATATTACAAAAATTACCTAAATTTTGTATCCAAGTTTTTTGTCACCTCCAGTTCAAGTTCAAGTTATGGCAGGTATTTACCAAAACACAGCCCGTACTTCTTTTTTGTTTCTAGACTATCTCAAGTACGCCGTTAGTAATGCAGGAAGCATTGTTTATATCAGTAGCCTTTACCTGTGTTTCTATGGAACCAGAACATGCTATAAACGCAAGCGTACTTTTATTAGCTGTCACCTCCGTGCCTTCTTCAACTTTTGAAATTTTATTTCCGTATTGAATTTAATTTGCAAAAGTAATGCATAGAGTAGATTTTTAGTTGAAAACAAAAACTCTGGCCTGAGTGTCCCATTGGTTAGATTTTACAGGCAAAAGAACACTAATCTGTTACCTCCGTGGATTATGGGGTCAAATAAACGTCATAGATATTCTAACCTGCACACTCTGCCCGGCATTCTGGGTGGGGGGAAACAGGTGGTTCTTTGAATCTCCGTGTCAATAATCACCATCACTTTTTCGTCACCAACAGACCCAATTCGCCAGTGTGTACACAACACTGTCTGCGATGACAATTTCCTTATAGCTATAATCCATACCCTATCCTCCACCACAAACACGTCCACACGTCATCTCTGGGAAGGAGCTTCTATTCAGGGTGTGAATGCTAAACTGGAACCTGGTCTAAACCTGCAGTAACTTTCTTCTTTCCTCGTCTTCTCCCACACTTCCTCATCACCCCTGCCCATATATATATATATATATATATATATATATATATATGTTGTATATTGACTCCCACTTTTTGTGATTGACTCGGCAACCTACTCCCTTTTCACTGCGTTTCCTACTATACCGTATCCCACATTTTCGGGGTACGTTTTGTATACCAAATCCATCCTTTTTCGGGGTGCGTTTTCTATACTGTATACCACTTTCCTGACTACGTTTCCCGTACTAAGTCCCAGTTTTTATATTTTTTTATTGTACCCAGTTCAATTTTCAACACAAAAACACTTTCCCATGAATACCTGTGCACACGCAGAATGTCGTCAATTGTTTTTGATGTGTTCGTCCGCCGTGTTGTTTTTCTATCCCTCTAAATTGTGAACGTGTGTTGAAGTGGACTTCTTTCCTGTCTACAACTGATGATGGCTGAAAAAATTATGTGACTTTATAGTGTACGTGATTTTCGTGAAGATATTACATCAGTACAAATTCTTTCCTTTCTATTAAAATTTCACCTTGTATATATGGGATGACAGGTTCAATTTCTTTGGAGTAATAACGGAGAATTCACGGTCATGTTTCTTTTCGTGTGTTACTGGATATAATAGTACCGGGAATGATCCGTGGTTTTATTTAATCTTATGGTTCGTGGTGTCCTCAAATCTTGCAACGTTAATTTAACTCATTTCCCGACGTCATACAATGATGAAATTTTGTACAGCGACGTAAGTCGAGTGACAATACAATAATGTTCCATTGTTACTTTCATACATTTTTTTTAAAAGCATATTTTAATATATTTTTTTTAATATGGACTTCTTTATTCTAAAATAAATATTAGCCTGCAACGATATTGAGTTTGACTGGTTGCAGAACACTAGAATTTGGGTCACAAAAGGATCCGAACCCGAAATAACTCGAAAAAATAATTTTAAAAAACTTTTAAAAGTCATACTTTTTTTTAAAAACAATTCGTACTAAAAAGTAAAAAATAATTTTGTTTATGGATGGTTAAAAAGAAAAACATGGGGCGCGCCAATTCAAGAATTTATAAAGTGATTGTATATGAGAGACTTTTTTTTTTTAATGGAAGAATCAAACTTTGAAATAAATAAATTAAACTTTTCGTCTGCTGAATAAGTGATATATTCAGTACAGGACCAGTTTTGTTGACTCAACTGTTCAATAAAATTATTTATATTGTTTTCACTAAAATTTCGTTTTCTGATTGATATGCATGATTTCTTTTTCTCCGTCAGTTTCACATTAATATGGAATTCTACGTCAAACTCAGAACTGAAACTTTAATCTCTAAGTTAATTTTTCCGTTTAGTTTTGCAAACAACAGCAGAAAATAACATTGGTTCTTTGTTCAGGATATCTACATTTCATGTTTCGTATTCTTTAAAATTCGCAGTTAAGTGCTACAACGTTGCTTTATATATTAATATTTGTACTTCTGAAAATGCGTGAATAGAATTTTGATTGCAGTTTTTAAATCCATTTTTAGGTAGGGTTGGCATCATGTATCCAAGTTCGAAAACTTCAGCAGAAACCACTGAACCCAGAATGGGTGGAGCTAGCAAAGAAACAAATGAAAGGGAAAAACCCCGAAGAAAAGCTGATGTGGTACACTCATGAGGACATTCCAGTCAAGCCAATTTATACTCAAGAAGACATTGACGGGTAAGTTTTAGTGAATATCAAATGGCTGCAACAGGTTTAAATGGGATCGTTTAGTTGTCTCGGCGGGTCCTGTCCAGAAATGAGTCGTTTGTAATATGCTACATGACTAATCCTGACTCTGTGATCTATAGAGAATTGATTTTCGTGCTAAACAATGGACAGTATCAAGAAGTGCGCACTGAAAGCAGGGAGTTTTAGATCGATTCGAAAGAAATCATAACTTAATCCAGCCTACGCAAAAATTGGTGCTGAACTGGAGAGAGAGCTAAGTGAAAAATTTAAGTTATTCTGAAAAATTTTGATTTTGTTGACATTTGGTGTGAGTACCCTGCCCCTTCCCCCTCCCCTTTGTAATTAGAGATACTTCTTCTATATATTTTGAGCCCAGTATTGGCTCTTAGACATGAATAGAACAGAAAACGACGTGCACGTATAGAACTAACAAAGGGTGAATAGACAGTCTCATATGGAACAAATAAGTTGTAAGTAAATTCTTTCCTCCTATCGTAAATATATAACCTATGCTAATTTATATGTATTTTATCTTTGTCTTTGAGCAAGTGATGAAACTTGTTTGGATCAAGCAAAATATTATGACTAGAGCTTCTTTACTTTCAGTTGCCCAGGTAGGTCTTTTTTATATATATACTTACGATTGCGTACTGTCAGATTATAGTAACGCGTTTACCTAAGATAACAGATGTTCCATTCGGACTCATCATTTCAGGTCGATATCATCCAACAGCAAAACTGGCTAAATCGCTGTTCAAACTCTTGAGTAAATATAGGAATAAATGTACACATTCTGTTTTTTAGTTCCATTGAAGTAAAAATTTCGGCTATTCTCAAAGGGAACATTATTAAGATAGTTTCTGTAGATATAGTAGATATCTCCTTCTATCCCTACAGATTTGGTCATTACGGAATCACTTTTACGCAAATAGGTCGCACTTCTTTTGAAATATGAGAAATAATTCAATTATAAAATCGTTTAATAATAATAATAATAATAATGTTTTATTAGAGTTCTACTTTTCCAGTTTTGGCGTTTCTGTGATTTTATTTGTTACATTTTTGAATTTCCCTTGTTTTCTTTACGTTTAAAACCATTGCAGGTTGCTCATTAAGCTGTTTCAGCATCTTGTTAAGCAACGATTAATTCTTTGCAGCGGGTACCATATTATCTGCAGGTTTAATGCACAAAGGAAACAAACAAAATAATACAGGTGGAAAGAAGAGATTGGACATGAATAACATTGTAAAAGAGAATGGGAAAAAATTCAATTATAAAAACGTTTAATAATAATAGTAACGTTTTATTAGAGTTCTACTTTTCCAGTTTTTGCGTTTTTGTGATTTTATTTGTTACATTTTTCAATTTCTCTTGTTTTCTTTACGTTTAAAACCATTGCAGGTTCCTCATTAAGGTGTTTGAGCATCTTGTTAAGCAACGATTAATTCTTTGCAGCGGGTAACGTATTATGTGCAAGTTTAATGCACAAAGGAAACACAAACAAAATAATACAGGTGGAAAGAAGAGGTTGGAAATGAATAACATTGTAAAAGAGAAAAGCAAAAATGATTATTTGTTAAAAGAACACTTCCAAAGAGAGCAAAAAATAACTCAAAAAGAAATGGAACTCCTAATCGCGAATCTACAGTGATAAACCGTTGAGAAGTAATTATACCAACTAGGTACTTACAACTCTTCATGATGTTTTTCAGAGCGAGTGGTGGGTGAAAAGAAAGGAATCGAAGAAAAATATTGTGAGGAAAGAGTGTGCAGGAAACCGGGCGTTCATATCTTACACCCCATTATGAGAAAGGATAACATGACACAAACTTATTTGTACGTGGGGTAATAGCACAACTATAGCATTTATGGGAAAAGGTCTTAATTCTTTTAGACATTTGACTGGATGCATGGGTAATAAGTACAACTAATAATCGTCATTGGTAATGTGGAATAATTAATTGTAAGAACCCATTTTAAAACAACATTTTGAATGTTACATCCACTCCCTCCCCTATCGCAACGATCTACCGGAGAATAATATCTGAAATAAAGGTAAGGATTTTACTCATTTGTTCTGTGAACAGAGCTAATGTGTGACGTGATAGCCTTAATGCTTTACCGTCCATTAATGTTTTTAATGTAAAATCTAATTTTCATTGTAGACTGGAAGATGAACTTCCTGGAAGATTTCCCTTCACCCGAGGACCGTATCCAACAATGTATGCTCAGAGACCGTGGACGATTCGTCAGTATGCTGGATTTAGTACTGTTGAAGAGAGTAACCGATTCTATAGGGAAAATATAAAAGCTGGACAGCAAGGCTTAAGTGTAGCATTTGATTTGGCTACTCACTGCGGGTATGTAAAACTCTCTTGTATTTTATCCCTACTGTTTCATTCTTATTAACAATATTTATACTTTTACAAATACAGAAGTAACATATTTGAATGAAGTTTATTTGGGAAGAGGAAAACGAAAACCAAATACATATTTACCACATTTGTAATCTTCCCTTGTCCAGTAATTACATCTACATTTCTAATTGTTTTGGTTGACATGGTTAAAGGAATTACTGTAAGCGAAACACAGTATTATAAAACAAAATATTGACAGACATTTGTAGTTGTTTCAAGTTATCGTTTCTGTTTCAAATTTTGTATTCCTTACCGTGAACATGCTTGATCAACTAAAGCTGACTGTAATTGTTTTTGTTTTATGTGATAAATGTTGCTATATGGCTACACTGTAAAACGTTAAGTAACCTCGTTTTCTTATTTTGTAACCATAATTCATGGGATACGCCCATAACGAGTGGAGTTCATAAGCGCGCACGATGTCCCGTATAGCTATAACCAGAGGCGTTGAACCTTGCGAGGTCCGACCTCATACCGTGAGGTCGAGGTCGAAGTGCGATCGCGAGTTCGAGGTTGAGTGAGGTCGAGGTCGAAGTGAGATCGCAAGTCCGAGGTTGAGCGAGATCAAGGTCGAAGTGAGATCGCGAGATCGAGGTTGAGCAAGGTCGAGGTCAAAGTCCTGTCGTGAGGTCGGGTCCAAATGTACACCTATGGTTATAACTATCGGTGCCATTTGCAGACGTCTCATAATTCGTTCGCAATTTGTAGGGACCGGGTCCCCATATCTAACGGGCTTGTTTACATTGCTCTACAGGTTCTTTACGAGATTCAAACCGGAAAGTGGGATGAGCATTCCATGGTTCTAAAGTCCCTGGAATGCTCTTTCAGCCATCTGATAAACTGATGACACGGCACATTGTCCTGCGTTAACAACCTATCTACATGTTGACACATGAAGTTATTGCAGATGGACACGTCAGAGATATTTCTGACGTACCAAAAGTCTTATCTTATATCATCTGAAACGTTTAGAGAAAATTAAAAAAGAAACTATCATTTGTTCAACTTCGAAACATTATAGGTATGAAAATTTAATTTATACTATATTGCGCTCTTGTACAAAGCATTCTACAGTACGGTATACTACACTTGGGTGCTTCTTATCCTTCACACTTGAAGCCACTGATAGTAAAACAAAATAATATAATCATAATATGCTTGAAAAATGGTTTAGGGAATTGAGTCAAAATTATGTATAAAGAATCTAAAGTCTCTTCTAATATATATGTTAGAAAAGAATGTAAACTAATAGAGTATATCCATACGGGACCAGAAATATCACACAAGAATCTAGAAACAATAAGATTGACAAAATCATTAACGTAGTATCAAATATATTTCTCAACGCTTAAAATTTATTAAGAAAAAGGAAAAGGAAATAATAAAAAAAAAGTATTTATTGAGTTGAAAAACTTAAAAGGTGAACAGATTGAATCCTAAGTGAAAAGTACATAAAAATATACATGACAGAACAGTAGAGGCAAGTCTCGCATTACTTAACCTAGAGTCCCAGTTAGAACACTTCCGAAAACCTGTTGTCATCGGGACAATCGAATGCCTATCGTAATATCTCAAGTCGTTTGTCTAAACATCATCATCTTGGAACCAGAAGGTACTATGTTTTTTTTTTTTTTTTTTTTTTTTTTTTTCCAAAATTGAGTTAACAGTGCAGTCAAAGACCTTGTAGTAAAGGTCATCAACCCCCAAAATAATATCTCACGAAACGACTTCCAAGTGGCTAGAAATTTTAGAAATGAAATTAATTTATATAGACTTTAAATGCAAGTTCAAACTTTTAAAACAGTCTTTTCTCAAAAGTAGCAAAAGTGGATATAGTACCTTTTGGTTCCAGCGTGACGATATATTCTATATATAATAAAGTAATGTATTACTTATAAACCATATATTTTTTGTTAACTTATTTGTTAGTTTTGATAGAGGAGTCGCGTTTGAAATTGGGATGATGGATCTCCTTCACTCCCACCGTGACTAGTGCTGAGCCGGAGATCTGTCATCTATGGAAAGGTCGAATGTTGTTTTTTAAATTGTAATTCACTATGTTATTGTTACAATTATGGAAGATTCTGAACACTGCTGGGAGTCATTACGTAGAGATGGTAGAAGATTCCTGGTATCACCATGTGAGAGATGTTAAATAACCCTGCAAATAAAAGATGGGTGCTGTTCTTAATTGTAATTATTACTTTCATATTGTAGAAAAATAATGTGTTAGTCTATCATTACATGTGATTAAATGTAAATTATACAGAAAAATCAATCAGTCAAAATGTTAGGTGAAATTAAGGAAGGGACACTTACATAAATCTTATTCAAGTTGTATACACACAAAAATCACTCTTGAAACTGCTATATTTCGACCTATATGAGACCTTTTACGAGCACGATGAATGAAACAACACACGTCCACAAACATTGATGAGTGATAGTGTTGACACATAGCAAATAACGCATCAGGTTTGGCGCGATTAACTAAAGCATTACGTGTAAGTTCCAGAGTGAAATGTTGAAAATGAGGTGCAAACAGACATTGAAGATGTGGGGGTGTAGTCATCATTATGTGGAGGGAGAGGGACGGAGAAATGAGTTATTGGAGGTTTAGGTCAGATTTCATTTTTGCTCTGAAACCGAAAATGAAGGCTCATCTCCACAGGCGGTGGGGTGAGATGTTGGTCGTAGGAGGTAGAATGTGTATTACAGCAACACGGAAAGACAGGTCAGAATTGGTGGTATGTTATGTGACCTAAGTGTGTCAGGAGACTGGAACGTCAAGTTTGTTGTTGGCGAAAAAGTGGCGATGGTTGTTAATTAGAATGTTCAAGTGTCCGCTTGTTTGCCCTACATACGTAGTAAAGGCATCACTCTATCTGCAGGTTAGGATGTAAATTACTTTGCATGTGTGGGAAGCAGGCTTGAAAAAATAATTATTTTTGGTGATTTTTTAAAAATTTAAATCGATTTTTTTTATTTAAATAAAAAAAAAATGATTTAAATAACTTGCGGCACTGATAAAGCTACTAAGTTAGTTTTTCCTTTTCAAATACCTTAGTAAACACTAAAGTAAAATTCATAAATATGTGGTGTTCACTACAGAAGATAGCCATGAAAAATGGGCAATTACAACAAAGAATATATGGCGTTACTTACGGTAAATTTTACAAAGGAAAGTCAACATGTGGGAATCTTCTACATTACTTTCGTCGGTATACAATGAATGAAGTGGTTTCAGAGGTGTATACACCGTAATTAAGTTTGAAAAAGAAACGTTTTACAATGTTTCTACGTATTACCTTTCCTTCTAACATTACGTTTGTGCCTTCCTTCCTTCTTAAGTAACTGAAAATTTTATAATCGCAATTGTTTCCACGCTACATCTCCCAAACGAAATGTTTCACGATGTAAGTTTTCTATGGTATATTTGAGTTCATTTCAGTTAGTTTTCAGCTCTCAGAATTGTACTGTTAATTTGGGAACATCTTCTGACAACAAATTTCATAAAGTATGAGAGCTATTTTGGAGTCGCGGTCGCTCAGTGGTGGTAGGGCGCTCACCTCCGGTCCGTGGGGTCCTGGATTCGATCTCGGCTCGTGCCATGTGGACTTTGTGGTAAACGAAAACAGTGTGCGTAGGTTTCCTCAGGGTTCTTTCGTTCCCTCCCACTTTCTTAATTCCACCAATTCTCCCATCATCATCCATTCGGTCTGATCCAAATTTGCCTAAAGGCCTTAGATAAAATTCAATTCAGTGAGAGTCATTTAATACATTGAAACCAATAGTGGATACACAGTTTTGAACATTCGTCCTTTAGCATACACATAGGTAAACTTTAGAGAATATTAAGAATAAATTATTTTTGAGAAAGTTGTGAAGAAATCAAATAATTTGATACAAATACATTTTTCGTACTAAAAAGTAAATAATGTTACGAAACAACAATTTTTGTTTTGTAGACCAAAACTGGAATTTTTTGTTTTCTGTGTGTTCGCTTTTATATGTATTGCAAAAATAAACATATTTGTAATACAAATTGTAAACGTATAATGTGAATTGGGTTTCTACGTTCTCTTCTAAAATTTCGCATGTAATATGAAATGAACCAGTCAAATAGTTAAAATTCTCGATCCGTCACTTTGGTTTGCTTACACATCATGAGAGCCTATTATCACATAAGCACTGGAAGGTAAATTTTAAAGCTTACATATGATTCAAACCAAAAAGTTATTTAAAATACTGCACTTTATTCCTATTTTTTTTAAAATTGAAATCACAGATTTTTTTTTTTTTTTTTTTTTTTAAATCATCTGATTTACATCGCGATTTAAATCACTCAACCTTGGGAAGTACTCTTGAGATTTAAGGTGTAGTGGTAGTGCCCACTATAGCAGTATTGATAGTCTTCGTGTGAGAAGTGATGAGGATGGAGCATGTCATACATCTGGGTTTCTTACATATTTGGACGTCGGTTGGTGGCGGTGAGGAAGGATTCTTACGGGTCAAGACGTTTCTAAGATTTGTGTGTGTGGGGTCTAAAAATAATAATCTCGGCCTGGCTACGTCTATACACGGCGTAGTTACATTCGCTTAAAGGGGAGTGGCAGCATCTCGAGCCATTCGCCGATTATCCTTAAATTTATGGCATGCCAGTAAGTGATCATGTAGAGGTAGATAAATGGTTAGTTTTTATACTTTCCTTATTGAAGTATCACACGGAAATTAAAAAGTAGCACTCTTTCGCCTTCAAGACATGTTCTCAGAAAAGAAAGTGGAAACAGCTCATTTAGGTTCTCCGTGCGCTGATGTTGTAAGTGTTGCCGTCTAATTTAAAAAATTCAGTATTATAAATTTTTCAAAAAAAAAAAAAAAAATACCGTAGGACATACATACAATAAATTTAGCATTTACGTACTGGGACACTGTTGGTAACCTATTTTAAAAACATTCCCTGCTGTCAGTGTTGCTAACATATTTCATTCACCCCGCACCAACGGGCTGGTACATCAACTAGTATTAAATAATTCCAGTATAGATATATAATGAACTTCAGCTTAGCCGAGTGGCTAACGCCCTCACTTTCAGTGCGAGTAGTCCCGAATGTGATTTCTAGTGGGGTTTCTCAGTTACGGAACATCGTAGTGCCAGTTGAGAAATTACATAGACAATTAAATCGGCATTGAGAAGTCGTTGGGCGGATAAGTGTCACCCTCTGAACGGAAGCCAGCTGGCTGACCTGTATGAGCTCTTGAGCTAAGAAGTTTAATGTAATATAGGTATATTAAAAGTAGTTAGTTACGTGTACAGAAAGGTTATTTAGCGACAAAGCACACACAAACATAGGTAAATGACAATTTTTCGCGGATGAAACCATGTCCATGAGAAAGAGATACGTTAGGGAGGCAAAATAGCGTAGACCGGATTATGTTGGAATATTGTATGTATATTTAGATTTAATATCTTGCTATTCAAGCCAGGGGTTGTGGCGAACTCCTGTAATCCAGTTTCCGTGGAGGTAAGATAAAGTGGTGAGGAAGGGCCATTTTAGAGGCGAGTGTTAACGCGTGCACACGGTCTTCCTCGGATTCAACCTCAAAAGCTGTTTATATCCTATAGTAATAGTAAGTCCCGTTCTTAAAAGCTTCGTGCTGGTCAGAACTAACACCATAGTGCTATTACCGCCTATGAACACTCTATTTAACATAACTAAGTTTGTCAACTAACCGTCTTATCTCTTCTGCATAATTATTCTTATTACAATATATATTCTTATACTTATAAAATAAGTATAACACAATTTTACTAAAAGAATATATATGTTAGCTAGTTTACTTATGCGTATTCTAAAAATATACTTGAACTTGAGATCTAATTGCTTTTTCGTCATGCGCTCTTTAATGCCCAGTTCAAGTCTACAGTATATTTCCATAAATAGGAACTAGTACTGTAAATGGTGTAAACATGTGTAGTAAATGTCCATCAGAATTTAAGAGTGCTTTTTTTTCTCACTACATCAGGTAAAGTGCTAATGGGATTCCTTTAATGAAAGAAGTGCTTTTTATCTTTTTAAAAATAATAACTTAAGTGAATTTCTATGCTAACTAGTTTGACTTACCTCAAATCTTGTGAGGTCACGTCTTTCTGTATATATTTGTGGGAAAGTGCCACGATTTTAGATCCATATGTTTCCTATATTCTGTCAAAAGTGATGAAAAGTCAGGAAAAAATCTGTCTTTATGAGGTAACCAACTCTAGTTCTTCTGTGTCGATTAAAGCAAACTTCACATATCTGAGCTTTATAGCATCTGAGGCTACAGCCAATTTTTTGCCTTGTACTACTAACTCTGAGCTGGAGAAAAGATGAAAGCCTAGTATCCCTAGCCTTAATTCAAAGTACCATCCCAGTATTTCTCTGGATGACTGAGGGACCGAAGGAAAACCCCAATTAGGTGGGCAGGGTACAAACATGTTGCTGCTCTGCAGACCACGAAAGCTGGAACAGTGTTGATTAATTGGTAATGATGCAAGTTTCTACACTACGTAATGTCTCTTTTCTAATAGAAACCACTAAGGGCCATTAATGTACTCTTTACATATAGTAAGCAGTATATAGTGTCCAATGGATTCTTTTTGCTTTTACTTCGTATAGCTACGATTCCGACAATCCAAGAGTACATGGAGATGTTGGAATGGCAGGTGTTGCTATAGACACAATTGAGGATATGAAAGTGTTGTTTGATGGCATTCCCTTGGACAAAATGTCTGTGTCAATGACGATGAACGGCGCTGTAATTCCAGTGCTTGCCATGTTCATTGCTGCAGCTGAAGAACAGGTTTGTTCCAAATTCTTCTCTTCAGATATTGTCATAGAGTTAAAATTGAACTTTTAGTTTCGAACTTGCTTGATGTTTCTCCTTAAAGTGTTATGGTATTGTTACAACGATTTCTTTGTGGAAAAATAAAATAATTAATGCATTAGTTTCTTTTTAGTAAACTTGAATAGGCCTATGAATTATCTCATTGACTCTGACGTCGACATCCTTGCAAATGTATTAGGGAGAATGTATAGCTAAGAATAAGAATTATTTCAGGAACATAAGTTTGACACACACGTCATTCGTTTCATTACCTTTGTATTAGAGATTGAGTCCCAACCACGGTATTGTTAAATGGTCAAGGTACAACTGGAGATACTTTTTTCTTTTTGTGATTTAAACATTTTAAGAAGTATGTGGATTTCTTTTTGGCTACCGGCGAGCAATGAAAGTTCCCGAAATGACACTTTCGTTTCCGGCTGTTTTGGATCCCGATTTCTAGAAAATGTAAAATAATAACAATAATGTCTCAACACACAGGAAATATATTATCACCAAAACCTACAGAGAAAAACACGTGGCCTACCTGACATCTACCAGCTGACAAGGACAATAACATTCCCTGCGATAAATGGTTGTTGTTGGACTATTGTGTCTCAGGGCAGCAATGTCCCTTACAGAGATTATTTTCTCCCATGGACGGAGAAAAAGTAGCAAATGAAACTTCAGTCCATTCAGGCAATGCCAGTGATAAAAACAAACTTTAATATGTTGTGTGAAAAAAAAAAAAACTTTTAGTGAGCAATTTGAAGAGTACCCTGAGTTACTAAAGAAGATCCATTCCAATGAGAAACATCAGACGAATAAAGGATAATCTAAACAATAAAGATAGAGTGAACTCCCGATTATTCGTATTAATAAAAGGGGAAATAGATATCGGAGTGGCCGAGAGGTTAGTGCTCTCGCTTTCTGTGCGCGTGGTCACAAGTTCAATTCCCGCTTGGGATCCGTTGAACGGAGTCATAGTTCAGTGCCCACTTTCCCAAAAACTGTAGGTTCCATCCTTAGAAGCTCAGTAGTTCGCTTAGGATATTAATACAAATTCAATCAAAAGGGGGGGAATAGGAAGAAAAATCGAAAAACATGCCACGTTTTGCACTGTACCAAAAGAAATGTTGAATTCGTTGTTAGCGAACGTAAACCCCTTAGATAGTCCTCCTGTATTGCTTCGTCAGTCTCGTCCGTTGTAACAATATGCGCTTCCGCCGGACGCGGCAAATCTTTCATTTCCTCACTCCCCTCGTGAAGCATTCATATGAAGTCACTCTTATTCTTCACCATACACAATGCTTATTCTTCGACTGATTGACATGACGCCTGTCTGTTTTTTTAAAAATTGAATCACTGCTGGCTTTTCACTTTTGGACATTTGAAGAAATATTATTCATGTTTACAGGAGCCTGCCCATATATACTTCCTGTGTCTAGAACCAACTGTTCATAATTGTACTACATACAGCGACTATTACGTCATATACTACATCATCACATTTGAAGGACAAACCACTTAACGTGGGTCAAACAGATTTCAGTTGATGACCCCTCGTACAAAATTAATTGTGTAAAGCATGTTCCCATTTCTATATTTATAAAACAATAGTATATAAAAATAACCTAACAGTGAAGGTTTACATTGTTTCTTTATTGTGATCTTGCTTGCAACTTGAATGAGACGTACATTTTCTTATGTTGTCAATATTTTACTTGTGATTTTTTTTTTTTTTTTCTGACAGGGAGTGGAGAAAAATCAGTTGTCAGGAACAATTCAAAATGATATACTGAAAGAATTTATGGTCAGAAATACGTACATATATCCGCCAGAGCCATCAATGAGAATTATTGGTGACATATTTAGCTATACAGCAAAAGTAAGTATTTCTAAGATATTCCAAATGTACCACTGGGTAATCAAAGTTTTTTTTTTTTTTTTTTTTTGTCCTAGTTTGCTAGATTGGTATGTGCATCATTCACCAATTTTTATTACATGGTAAATAGATCTCTGTAACTTGGTAATCATTTCATATTGTTTAATCGGTTAATACGAAATAATCACTGTTGAAAGCATTCACGAAATTTCTAAT